>JBAMDN010000190.1:0-14715 GCA_037074945.1 Tetracladium marchalianum
AATGCTGCCGCTGCTGTTGTTGTTCTTGATATTGACGTTGGAATACTGTCCTCTGCAGTTTCAGAGCGTTTGAAGTTTTTCGCTGCAAACGGCAACATCCAAATCTCCTTTTCCTGAAGTACAGGGTCAAACTGCCTGATGTTATGAAAAGGAGTGTAAATCATCGTATCTTCGACATTCGTTCTTTTATTCGATGTACTGCTGCGTCGGTACTCTAATAATATGTTTGTTTTGATGCGCATTGTCTGGTTGTAGGTAAGATCTTATGTACGCTGAACGACGTTGGAGAATGTGAAAAAGAGGCTTGAGCGTGAAACCCCAACAAGCAAGGTTACGAACACTGTACGTACAGTACAACGTCGTACAAAAAGTGTAATAATAACCGGGCCAGATGATCTTTACCGAATAATCTGGTCTGCTTGGACGACCTAAATTCTTGCTCGGTATTAATTCGGATGGGATACAGGAACAATGGTGTTTTTGGGCATCGCCTGGATCAGTCAGATGTTAAATTTTTTGGAGAAAAAGCTACCTGATATACGTATTCCATCATTACCTTGAATAACAAATAACTTTCCACTCACAACAGTGACAAAACTGTATTATTATTCCGGAACGTCATAAACAGCAAAAATGTACCATTCACAAAAAAAATTCCTGTTTTGCCATGTGGCAACAATAGAGTTTACACTTAGACAACATTCCGTTGTCGTGAAACACAATCCGAGTTCACACGAGAACCAACAATCGAGATCCCACAAGAAATGGCATACAAGCCCTTCCACATAACTTTGGCTTAAATTTGGACACACTTTGACATCATCGTGACACTTTGCCTTTCCTTCTTCCCTTTCTTCCCTTTCTAGCCAACTAATATTACAATCCCTTATTTTTGTTTGCCCTTCCCCATAGCCATAGCTTGATAGGTAGCCAAATACGCCTTATGATTAGTCCACCCTATCCTCCTGACTCCGCCGCGATGTTTGGTCGATATAAAAACACAAATAACAAGTAATAATTTTAACTAACGGTAGCAATAAATGACTGGTACTTCTCCTCCTCGGTTAATAACCGCTCTCCTGTCCTTGAAGCTGGTACCACCGGTGGTGGAGCAGTATTCCCCCAAAGAACGTGTTGGTTTACAGGTGGAGGCTTGGCGGTTTCCGCCTCTTTTTCAGGTACTGCTAGCGTCGATTCTTTTACCTCGCGGGGTAGTCGCATGGCGAGGAGAACATACTCCGCTCGTGTCATGTTGTCCATAATATCGTCCATGTATCTTCTGACCTCGTCGGCAGGTGCCACGACCTTTTGTAATGCGTCAAGTTGTCGTCCTTGATGTGCGTACAGTCGAATGGTCATAGGTTGATAGTAATCCAATGCCGGGTCGTAACATGGGGCGTCACTAGCGCTGCCTTTGCGAACAATCAAGAATGAAGCAATCACTTGTCCCCCAGGAAGATACTCCAGAATACTGAATTTGGGAAAGAGGAAACGGTCTCCTGTACCACCCGTAAACTCAAAGACTACACCTGAGATATCTGGCTTCGAAGCTGCCACTGGTCCTTTCGAGCGAAGGGCCTGGGGCTGGGGGTGATATTGAATTTGTGGTGGAGGTGTAGGGTTTGAAGGAGCTGCCCGTGCGATAGGTGTTGGAGTCTGGGTGGCTTTGTGAGTACCATTAATTTGAGGAGTAGATGATTGTGATTGATGGTGATGTCCTTGATTGGCTGGAGGCGGGTGCTGCAAGTGAGCAGCAGCCTGTCGAGCTTTCTGTAGTCGCGTCAGGTCGTCAATATGACACTGGAACCTCTTTAATTGGTCTGGTGATGCCTCGCCATTTGCCACTATCCTCATGAGCGCCTTCAATTCTGGGTCTGTTGCAGCCCTTTCTGCAAGCATTTGTATAACGGGGTCTGCCTGGGGTGAGGGAGGCGGATGCGATGGCTGTGCGTTCGTATGACCATTTCTACTTGATGGCCTACTATTGTTATTTGGAGGATTGATAGAGTTTGTCATCCTTGTGTCCTGAGTAGGGGATTGTTGTGGAATCGGTTGAGGAGGCGGTTTCTGTTGGACTGGAAGTGGCGCGGGAGGAGGTGGAGGAGGCATCATGCCATTAGGAGGGCCATATTGTATAATAGGACGTTGCATTATTTGCGGAGTGGCTACTGGCGCTGCCGGACGGTTTGGCTCTTTTATAGCATACATTACAGCGTCGAAAGTATGTGGTTCGCAGGTGATGGTGCAAGTCCCAAGTTTCGTCATGGTATCCTTCCCTGGGTTGTTCAGCACCTCCGGAGCCCCCTTCTTCTTCGTGACCTTTGTCCAGTATCTTTCAAAAATGCCTTCGCTCATCCAATTCTGCCGTGACCGTTTCAGTGACTCCGCGAGTACTCCGCTAGGAAGGTATAGATTAGCACGAATTCTCGAGTATGGGTATGTCAAACACCAACCTTTCAGAAACCGATTGAAACTCTTTTGAGGACAAGTTTTCTGATTGAGGCGCATCCACCGTAGGTAGTGGCTTTCCAGCCGCGATGCTCTTGGGCAGGCTGTCCTCGACCGGAGTGGGCACAGGAGGTGTTGGAGTCTGTATGCGATGCTCTGGTGGAGTCGCCGTCCTCTTCTTGCTGACGCCTTCAGTACGCGCCGCGCGGGCTGGAAGCTTCCTCTTTCTCTCCATGATGAAGCAGTTATAGCTTCTCAGAGCCCACGTCAATTAAAGTTGTAGTCGACGCGTCGCGATTTGAAGGTTGGGTTGTGTAGGATGCAGCAAGTTATAAACGAATTCGGGGGGTTTTTTGTAACTTATTTTATTCGAGCTCAACCTGGATGAGCTGGATTCGCCGGGTCGCACTTACACGAGACTAGAACACGCCAGTCCGAAGAAAATGTTTATTTTGGCGCTCCACAGCTTTCGGCGCAAATTGGAGAACAATGAAAAAGTCGGAAAATCCAAAGATCTCGAAAAGGCGTACAGCGGGCACGCGCGGAGTTTAGAGAGGATGGGAAGTGTGCTCAAGGTCGGTTTCATTTTCTCCGAAACTGTGAGGACCTTGGCAGACGTGTCGTGGAGGCGCGAAACTCTCCCAACAACCTCCTCCCCAGGTACGACACCAACAACAGCATCACCAACCATCACATGTGCGTACATGCACTCATTTGGATGCTCGTAAAACCTCAAGTTATCTTCTATTTCTTCGTGTTACTGTTCAAAAATTTACAATTTCGACTGATTCCTGTCGCTACCTGCGCTTCTTGCCGACGGCTCAGCACAAGTCATCCTCCTTACAAGTATCTCGATCTTCTCAATTTTTCTAAAGCTGCTACTACATCGAAGATTATCGTGACCATACAAAGGGTATATGAGAATTGATGGAGGTGGCAGTGAGTCTTAAAATAGAAGAACATAAACTGTACCACCGGTGATCACTCAAGATATGATAGGGACTGATATTGAAAGCAATTGCAACAGCAGGTTTGATCCTGATCATCTTTTGCACAGATAGAAGGCTGTACTTCCCGATGAACGGATATGTGTGTAGGAGAACACACCTTCCTAGGTGTGAGCTGGATAAGACTGGAAAGGATATCGTCTCTGTCTTACTCCAGACGGGAAGGAGAGAGGTTCATTCCTGTAGAAGATAGCTGGGGGCATTCCATGATTACTAATACTTCATTCTAGCAAATGTTCAAAAGTTTGACGCACTTTATAAGAAGAGAGGGCAACATAAGGTCAAAGAAACGATGCCCAAGCAATACCATGCATAATAAAGTTTTCGTTTTAGGCTCGAGGGGCTGTATGTAGGAATCGCCCACCTGATTTTAGTACTTACAAATGTGCTCCCCATCCATCCACTAATCCACCTCAAAGCTAATAATCCCAATACGCCTGTGGTTTTTGTTGCCATCCATTCTATCCCAAAATTTGCCCATCATCAATTGTTGCGGTGGAGGAAGATAGGTCGAGGGATAAAACGCTAATACGCAAAGATAGAGATCAAATATTTCACACAAAGGTTGGGTGCCGTCATTGACTTAGCTGTCAGAGTCTCCACGAGTAAACGCTTCGTTCCTTTGCATATCAATATCGCTGGTGGTGTTCGAAAGTAGCGAATGTTCTGAGATCGAGTGACACTTTCAATGTTTCGTATGGATCCTGAACAGTGACAACTTTCTCCTATGCGTCAACCGTGCCAGAAGTACCTGGAACTGCACCGACGGGAGAATTCTCGGGTTTCTTGTCTGGGACAAAAGCGTACCTAACCATAGCAGCCATCTTTTCCTCTGGGCTGATCTCGTTATCAGAGTATATCATCTTCACAGCCTTGTCCTTCTTCGATTTCTTTTCGACGGGTTCGACATTCTCGGGCGCAGCAGCGGTTGTGGGCAGGGAAAGAGGTGGAGGAGGGGCACTGAGGGGAGCGACTTGCGCAGCTCCGGGGGGTGCGTCAATCTTCTTTGGTGGTTTAATACCGGCAATTGCCATTCTAATGGCCTCGTCGTACTCGTCGGGTTCTCGCGAAGCACCTGAGACCAAGTCATCAACCGTCGAAGGGTTAGTCGAATAATCTCCAAAGCCTTGAGAGTGAGGAGGGTAGGCTGATGACATAGCTGGGTTCTGCTCTTGACCATTCCAGCCGTTGCCTGACCAACCGCCCTGCTGATGATGCTGTGAACCTTGGTGCAATTGTTGCATTTGGTAGTTAGCTACGGGAGGCGCACCAAAAGATGGCCGTTGTGGAAGGCCTGGAGGAGGCGGAAGACTTGTTGGACGGCTCGGAAGACCGCCAAGTTGAGGTGGGGTATGTGTAGGTGGTGGTTGGTAACCTCCAAAAGATCCGGGAGGCGATCCTGCATATGGTGATCCACCTGGGAAGCTCTGGTGAGGTTGTTGAAATCCGGGTGGAGGGAACGACGATTGCTGGGCGGAGAATTGTTGCGGAGGAGAATATTGTGGTGGTGGATACTGGGCGCCAGGGGGTCCAGCGTTGGGCTGTTGGTAAGCTGGTGTAGATTGCGCATAAGGTTCTTGTGACAATGATCCATAGCCCGCACTTTGTGAATTGTAGGTCGATTGTGGAGGATTGTAAGGAGAGCCATTCTGTATGGATGTTAGCCTGGATCTGGAGTAACAAGGTAGGCAACTTACGAATGGTGCAGGACTTTGTCCTAGAGGACTGTTTTGTACTTCCAATGGGGTGTTACCGCCGCTACTGACATTTGCAGCTTGCTCAGCTTTTCGTGCTTTGTGTTCAGCCAACCTCTTCTTCAAATCCGCAGGTGACTCAAACTTTGGCTTCTTTGCTTGATTTCCGTTGCCGCCACCAGGTCCAGGATTTCCAGTAGCAGCACGTCTTTCGGCCTCGGCTTGATAGAAACCTGCAATGATGCGCTGGTTATGTGCAAGGGCAACATCTTCTGGGATGCCTTCCATACCAAAGATCTCCACCTCTAGCCCTTGTCTATTTGGCAGCGCGTTTTCAACGGTCGTCAACGTTTCTTTGTGCACTTGATTCATGTGAACAGAGAGTCCTAGACCGCGTTAGCATTCACTTTGAGCTACTTATGCCGTTGTGTCCAAAATTGATGCCTACCTCCTGCGGTGTTCAGTCGGCGCCCACATCGTTCACACTTGAAGTGCTTAGCCTTTTGATGGGAAATAAGAATCTTTAGATCGTCGAAGTCGCGCTCACCTTCCTTTGGTCAGTGACAATACACAGGAGATGGGGGCCAGAACTTGCAGTAATAGCACCAGGGTCTTTCGAGCAGATCCTCGACATCTGGGTGACCTCTCTTCTTCTTTCCTACCATTGTATAGACCTATTGGTAGGCGTGCTTCTATTTGTGTACGGAGTACGAGGTAAAGACAGAGACAATGTGCGTATGAGCAGGAAAAGGAAGTAGGTGTGATGGATGTTAAAGGGAGTTGTCGTTGGTTGCTTGGGCTTGGAATTTAGATGCTTGCGATCGATATCCACGAAAGATTCGCGCTAATTTCACGACTCAAGCCAAGCCAAGCCGAGTGCGGCTTAGCCTTGATGCTGACATAATCATCGTGAGGTTCAATTTTTTGTTGCTCGCAACCTGAAGTTCCTTTCTCACCCGCCACCAACGCAAAATGGAATTCCAGAAACTCAAAAGCAGGCCTATTCATGAGGTTAAAGATCACATTTCGCTTCATAATCACACAACTACAAGCGACTAGCCTACTCCTCATTTATACACATGCTCCCAATGTGTGCCTGCCACTGGTAACGGCTGGTGCCCTTTTTGTTCACTTCCATTTTTCATTTAGCACAACAGAAGCAGCACCTTGATCAATCACTCAGCCTTCGTGGCAATCAAAATGAGACCTTTCTCGGAAGGCCTTCTGGCCACTTCACGTCTTGTGTTGAGGTTGGATGGAGGTTGAAAAGAGAGTTGGTCCTTCGGGACGAACTCTTCACAGAGGAAAAGTTGCAAGACTAATTCAGGACCATCATAGTCCGTGTCGTTCCTACTCTTTCACGAGAGTTTATTCCACATCGACGAGGCTCCAGGAGTACCTACATCTAATCAAGACCAGTTAGTCTTTTACACGTCCCATGTCCAACTTTAAATATCGGGAAGTAGGATAAATGGGACGAGAGTGCAACCCAAAATCATTTTGGAACGGATTTTTTTTTAATTTTCCTTTTGTTTGGGCACACCGCAGGAGATTTGCAACTTTTTGACTTTATTTCTGATTTTTCTCTTGGGAATAAACTTGCCACATGCTCTCCTCGGTCGTATCGAAGAAACATTACGTTTCATGATGCTGATCAAGAAATTGGAACAACTTCCTGCCTAACATGTAAGCTGCATCTAGACACAAGTTCAATCCCGATACTTTGTAAGATAAGAATACCTTCACTTGAAGTAGTCTATGTCATGGTCTATTCCTGTCATTGGACTATCACGGATCCAAGTTGACCATTGGTTCATTGACCCATAAATGATGTTGGCCAACCTCAAAGGATATCTAGCTTTCCGAACTTCCCACATGAACATACACCAACACTTCGAGGTAGTTGTTAACTTGAGTAGGTCACTTCATGATTGGGTGCTGAACTCGCATTTGAGTTCAATCTCACCCGTCTAGACATGTTAGTTTGAGCTTACTTTACACCGCGACATCGTCTTCTACTCCTCCTTCTTAACTGCGCTTTTGAGATTCGATTTATAAAAGCCTGAGATGTCGCATTCTAAGATGAGATTTTCAAATTTCTGCACGTTTGGACCTCCGTATAACCATCTTCATGCAGGCTACTCACACATGTTGATTGGCTACGTCATCAATCTTCAGCACGTTTTTGACGGAGTAACTTCATCACCTCTTTCTTATCAGTAAGATATCAGAGAGCCACATCTCCAGCAGGAAGACCGACATTTTTTACCTTGACGACCTGACCGCCAACTTAACAGGTACTCAGCTCAGGTACTTATTCGATCAGGCTTCACCTGTGTAGGGAATTATCACCGGGCATTCCGAGCATCAGACCATCTTCCACCAAAAGCTCAAGACAGCATTCTTCAGCCCCGATACCAGAAAGTACCAGGCATTCTCCCCAAAACCCGCCATTCGTAAGGATCAGAATGTCTTCTTCTCACCACAAACACACCAAACCCCACACCCCTCACCCTAAATTCGGCCATCTCCCTTTGTCAACCTCTGGCCCTCAAGAAGTTGCCCTCAAAGGCGCTGCACTCCTCAACACAGCCTACTTCAACAAAGGCGCGGCGTTCCCGGCCGAAGAACGCGAAGAGTTCAGGTTGACGGGATTGCTGCCTCAGAATGTACAGACACTTGAGCAGCAGTTGAAGAGGGCTTATCAACAGTACTCTAGTAGGGCGGATGACTTGGCAAAGAATACGTTTATGACCAGCTTGGGGGAGCAGAATATCGTACTGTTCTATCGGGTGAGTCATTTGGTGTTTTGATGAGCCCTGTCGTCTCATGTTCGAGCTTTGAATGTTGGGCGTGGTTAGTTGTCAGGTCAATCCTTAGCTGTCAAGTGAAAACTTGAATGATAGCAGTGCCTTGGTAATTCTTGGGACATAATTCTAGAGCTGGTCAGGTGAAAGTTCATTCGGACTGGTCTATGAAGTACTCGAACCACCACCATATGCACATAAAATAGAGGTACAAGGTGCTTCAAAAATTGTTTCTTTGGTTTTTTTACTTCAAGAAACAGCACAGCCGCAACTTTTCCACATTTCTATTCATTCTTAAATTGCGAATCATGCCCGATATCTGACAGTCAAGCAGCTCCTTCAAGAACATCTCAAAGAAATGTTCTCCGTAATATATACTCCAACAGAAGGAGATGCTATTCAAAATTACTCTCGCCTCTTCCGCCGTCCCGAGGGCTGCTTCCTCAACATTAACGATGTCCATCGCGTTTACGACGACCTATCACAATGGGGCTCTCCAGATGACATAGATTATATTGTCGTCACTGGTAAACCTCCCATCTCACTTGGGCAGATTCTAGCATCCCAATCTGACTGACACCAAAAAACGCAGATGGCGAAGAAATTCTCGGAATCGGTGACCAAGGTGTTGGCGGTATCCTGATCTCCGTTGCAAAACTCGTACTGACAACACTTTGCGCTGGGATCCATCCCAACCGCACTCTCCCTGTCGTTCTCGATTGCGGGACTGATAATGAAGAGTTGCGAAATGACGAAATTTATTTGGGGATGAAAAAACCTCGAGTAAGGGGGAAAGAGTATGATGACTTTGTTGATCGATTCGTGCAGAGTGCGAGGAAGCTGTATCCGAAAGCTTATATACATTTTGAGGATTTTGGGTTGACGAATGGTATTTTATCATCTTTCCATTGAAACTGTTCGCATGTAGATTGCATTCATGAAAGCTCAAGAATAGTGCTGATTATCATGTGAATAGCGAGGAGAATACTCGACCGTTACCGCCCTGAGATGGCCTGTTTCAATGACGATGTTCAAGGAACAGGTTGCGTTACTCTTGCTGCGATCACGGCTGGACTGCACGTCAGTAATTTAAAACTGAAAGACGTTCGAATAGTGATCTTTGGTTCTGGCTCTGCCGGGACCGGAATTGCTGACCAAGTACGGGATGCCATTGCAACAGATGGCGGCATCTCAAAAGAAGATGCAGCTAAACAGATCTGGTTCGTTTCTTCAACCCTTTTTCTCCGTCTCAAATTTCTATCTCTTAAAATCCTAATCATATACTGTACAATCAGGTGTGTCGACAAACCCGGCCTCCTCCTCAAATCCCATGACGACAAACTCACGCACGCCCAAATTCCCTACGCGCGCGAAGATGCCGACTGGAAAGACAAAAACGTATCTGACCTACATTCCATCATCGCCGAAGTGAAACCTCACGTCCTCATCGGCACCTCCACAAAGCCCAAAGCCTTCACGCAAAAAGTGATTGAGGAAATGGCCTCCCACGTCGACAGACCTATCGTGCTCCCGCTCTCAAACCCAACCCGACTGCACGAAGCAGACCCAAAGGACATCAACGACTGGACTAAAGGAAAAGCACTAATTGCCACGGGCTCGCCCTTTCCACCTGTCACATACGAAGGCGAAGAATACGAAGTCGCTGAATGTAACAACTCAACCTGTTTCCCAGGTATCGGATTAGGCTGTGTACTCTCGCGCGCGAGATTGCTAAGTGACAAGATGCTCGTGGCAGCAGTCAAGGCGTTGGCAGCGCAAGCACCTGCGTTGAAAGATCCGAAGAAAGGGCTCTTGCCAGACGTATCGAATGTGAGAGAAATATCGGTGCATATCGCTAGGGCGGTGATTAAACAGGCTGTGGAGGAGGGGTTGGCCCAGGTGGAAGGGATCCCTGAGGAGGATGGTGAGTTGGAGGAGTGGATTCGTGAGCAGATGTGGGATGCGGTTTATAGACCACTGAGGGCGGTAAGGAAGGAGGATGCGTCGAGGAATGCGAGGGGAGAGTTAGGTGTTGCTACTTAGTTGGGGATGGGGAATGAGGCGAAGAAGTATCCATCGCGGTTGGTAAGCTTAAGATTA
The DNA here is from genome assembly GCA_037074945.1 of Tetracladium marchalianum. NCBI lineage: Eukaryota > Fungi > Ascomycota > Leotiomycetes > Helotiales > Tetracladium > Tetracladium marchalianum. The sequence continues at coordinate 10,057 of JBAMDN010000190.1, forward strand.
TCTTCCATCGTGGAATTGATATTGTTCGGTCATGAGCTTCCTAGCATGTGAGAGTATTTGAATTAAACCCTCAATCCAGATATTTGGTTTTCATGGATCTATCAAGTCATCCGTTGTTTTCGAACCTATATGCCCCTTTGCTGTTGCACACGAAGATGCGGTTGTATTGTAATGTTACCTCCGTACGTGCAATCCAATCCTCTCTCACCACAATCGCCATTATTAATCCTCAGATGCTAGAGGCAACGTTGTCTGATGTATCGACCCAAATCCTAAGACCTCACGTAAAATCGTTCAATACACCATTCCACTCCAGCTCTCCACCGACCGAGATTGTTCATCATCTCACTACCCCACAAGATCTTAAGACGTCCATCTCAAGATGAGGTAAATCAGATCCATCGCATACCCTATCAATCTCATTCTCATCACAAAAGCAAACATACTCTACGTGCCAATCTGTACGATTGACGTGGAAAGTCTCGGCTTTCATTGTTCAAGTACTAATAACACCTTGCCCGCGACCTGGTCTGTACAGTAACACCAACACCAAACATCAAAAGCAGTAACCACAACCTCGTAAATCCAAACTAAAAAAAACCACTCCTGACGATCTCGGCCATCCCGCAACCTATCCCATCACCAAGACACTCAATCCCACTCATTCGTCCCTTCTAGAAGTTCAAACCCAAAAATGGTATCAGATCTACATCTCCATTCCTACCCTTATCGAATCCAAAGCCAAGTTGGGGTAGCTTGGCATCTTACTCCATGTCACTGATCGAGCGAGCTGACGGAGAATGCGGTGGAGGCAAAAAGATCTCACGTGCATTTCTGCACTTTGTGCACATTTCGCATTCTGGCCAATCACGGGATTTGGAGCGCTCGACAGACAGGGAATAACTCAGCCCTGTCAAACGTCCCCATCCGTCCGCCGTCCCAAGGCGAAGAACAACAGTACTGTAAGACTTACCTTACTAGTAGCAAAAAGCGATATGCGAGGTGTCTGCATGTAGAAAAGAAAAGGCGAATCAAAGCACGGAAGATGTTTGTAGGGCTGTGCAGTATGAATTCATTGACCGGGACTACCAGCAGAGTTCCAAACGTGGGTGCCTGGTATGCCATCGCGGATGGTAAACGTGTGGGCTGTTCGATTGTGCCGCATGCATCGCTTGCATTGGCATGGGTCATCCTGATTAATACCTACCTTGTCCTTCTCACCTCTGTTCTTCTTTTCTTATTTATATCCCAAGAAACAAGAAATTCATACAACGTTTCGTTTACCTTATGATTGTTAGAAATTGTAAACAAGTACTTCATTTGAGCAACCTTGAACGAGACAACGAACACGATATCCGGACTCGAGATCGACAAACCCCTCATCCCAACTTCTCTGAGATCTGAGGTCATCCCCAGTCGGACGGCACTTTTGCAGGTCACGACATACACTACCGTATTGTGGAGAAGAAGAGGTGAGATAGAGAAGAACAATGCAGAAGAGGAAATCACATAACAAGTCCCGAAACGGGTGTCTGAATTGCAAGAGGAGACACGTCAAAGTAAGCTTTTTCCAGACAAGAATCCTCCTCGGATATCATCCTTAGTTTTGGACCTTCAAAACTGGGAAAGTCGCCTTGGCACGACCTTCATCGATCGTCCCCGCAAGATTCATTTATTATACAGTATAGTCGACTAATTATTTTTGATAGTGTGACGAAAGAGGGCCACCATGCGCAAACTGCATAGTGAGAGAATCAACCGACACATGTACCTACGTCGGTCCACGCGAGCCACAACCAGATAACGACTCTGGCTCATCAGCATCAAACAGTACCACCGATGTTCTTCGACTATCACGTCAAAGTCTCAGTCCACCCACCGCTTCCGCCGAATCCATCGCCATCGCCAAGTCCAGGCGACTACTGGAGTTAGAACTCCTGCATCAGTGGTCCTTTAGCACGTACAAAAGTCTCTGCTGTACGACGTACGACTATGACACCATGCAAATCGAGGTTCCGCGCTGGGGTCTCCGAGATGAGTTCTTGATGAATGGTGTTTTTGCCATTGCGGCTTTGGAGATCTCGATTGTCGATTGTGATGGCGATCAGGGCAAGGCCACTTTCTATGCTCAAGCTGCGATGGAGTATTATGATAAAGGAAGTGCCGAATTTCGCGCCGGATTAGGAGATATCAACCAGGATAATTGCACGTCGTTGTACATGTTCTCCTCGCTGGCATGGATCATCAGCATGGCCATCCCGCACGATCGAAAGCGGCATTATCATGAAAAGGGCATCTTGGAGCGAACGTCCATGCTCATGGAGCTGATCATGGGCAGTTCGCTGATCGCGCTGAAAAGTGTGGCGTGGATTATGAGCAGTCCGCTTAAGACATCGATCGAAGTGGTCGTCAAGTCGTTCTTGGAGCCCGAGGAACCCGGTACACTTGATGCAAACGACGAAGCTGCATTCGCCAGACTGAACACTCTCGTGCGGGATCCTTCATTATCGTCGACAACACCACCAGGCACCTACGAGAATTCCGTCTTGCAGCTTCGCGTGTTGTGGCGCGAGGACATCAAGCAAGTTACCAAGGGAATCGCGATTGCCTTTCCATCACTGGCTGCCCAGGACTTCGCCGTTGCCGTCAACGAATCGCAGCCGATGGCCCTCCTCATCCTCATGCACTGGGCCATCATGCTACATAAACTCGACGTGGTGGATAAGATATGGTGGGCGCATAAAGTAGGGCAGGATCTGATCATGGAGATCTCGGATAGGCTGCTCGAGTCGAGCACCGAGGTTGCCATGTTGCCGTTATTTTGGGAATGCGTGACCTGGGCGAGACAGCAGGCAGGCCTGCCGGTGTTTGGCGCAATCGAACTGTGATCCTGTTTTTTATTTTAGACTGTCCACACTTATCTTTTGTCTTTAAAATACCCAGCTCTCTATCTCACGTACTGTACCTATTAATTCTTGATTATTCATTATTCGCCTGACCTACGAATAACTGCCAAGATGCAGTGTCTGACCGACCTGCACAGGCGACGAGGCCATACTTGGTTCTGACAGACTGACTCTGTGACTTTACTCGCTGCCAAAAAACACATTATCCAGAAGCGGCAGCAGGTCCAATGTCATGTGAAGTGTCATGGGTGAGAACTCAATTGCGAATGGTGAGTCGTCCGCATGGATGGCAAGGGTACCGCCTCCTCCATCAAGACAGTTCGAAGGCCGAGTACATAGTTCCCACCGCAATTGTGCAAGGTCGAAACGGTAAATTCGCAGTCGTTTTGGTATCTTTGAAAAGCGTAGCTGAAAGGTTCAAGATGCCAGACTATATAGATGGAAGCACCGTCAAGCATTGCGATTGTATGGCGGATGCGCGCTTCATTCCCACGAGCTTTACGCGTATTCGAAGTCGAGGCTCTTGGGGATCTGTATTTAACCTGCAGCAGCAGAACGGCGCGGGTGAGTCGGTGGAGGAATCGACAAAAGGAGCTACATGGAATGCAACATTGGTGATGCCAGGAATGGACCCTGGGTAACTTGGGGAATTGAGTGGTTGTGATCGTTGCGAAAGAAAGATCGAGGTGGACCGGATTGCAGATACGGGTGCAGATACGAAAGAATTCTCCGAAGCCGCTGCCATGTCATTGCCAAGAAACCCACAATGCCAAGACGTCATGTAGTCCGGAGATATCTGCTTTGATGCATCCAGGCAGCCGTAAGCACCTTCAATCTTCATTTTCTTGAGTGAGATGGAGTATCTTAACTTTTCTTCACCGCACTTGATATAGTTCGCATCTACGTAACACAATTGGCGACAAAACAGCGAAGACCTGAGATGATGATGCTGATTTAGTTGTTTGGGGATTAGACGATTGCCATGTATGTTAATGCTTCTAGCACCTCCCTAACATGGTATTATCCACTCGTACTATAACAAGAAGAACAAAATCGAGGAGTTAACAATGGATCAATACCAAAAGATCAAATGGCACCAACTCTCAAAGTATCGAGCTTAGCCTCGAGTCTCGTCAAGTCAATTTGATCTCATCATTCCTCCACAACAACACATACATACCTTGTTCGCCGTACGGCAAGACTGTATCAGGTCCTCAATCCCCAGATGAGAGTTGTTGTTCAAAAATCATATTATTTGTCTTCCCGGGACAAAACACTGGATTGAAATCAAGTAAGTAAATGAATTGACAACACAATTTTTGAGGCAACCAGCGTAATCGAAAATGGTGAGGCAATTCGGTAAGGCAACGAACGTGGTCGTCTGTGTTGTTCAAAAGCAACAATGGACGAGCAATAAAAGAAGAATATTTGTCAAGTGTGCCGATCACTTTCATTTCATCTAGCCACCACCCTCAAATAAAGCTTCGAAAAGGTAGTGGATTCTCCCCATCATCACCTAGCGAGTCGAGCCAAACTCAGTCACTCGTGTCGACCAATTAAAGAGCTCTCGGCGGACCGAGAAAATCCCAATCATACGGCCCACAGAGCTCCAAGTGATGCTCAGCAGTGATAGTATGGTCAGCTATGACTACACCGCTTCCGAGATCTCTTTCAACCCAGCAGTTAACAATTCCTCCGGCCTGGGACGGTCAGTATCGCAGCGAGAAGCGAGAGATAGGTCACGCTCCAAATC
>JBAMDN010000193.1:0-60900 GCA_037074945.1 Tetracladium marchalianum
AAGCGAGGGAGCGAATCGGTTCTTGTCCAATTTAATGCATATATAATACCCACCTGCACGCGCACGACAAGCTTGCAGTAATTTCTTGGATTTTTTGTTTTCTTTTGTTACACGAGAAGAGGAGAGCCCAATAGCGGCAAGCACTTCATTTTGCTTCTCACGATCTTTCTGCTTGTTGGAAAAGCAGCAACGAACGAACGAACGACTCATGAAAGAATAGTCATGATTCACGGCCGGCGGCTCTTTATTTTGGCGAGGCTCCTTTCTTTCTGGGAAATGAGGAGAAAAGAGGGCCCTTGTTTAGCCCCATGCACGTTGGCAGATATAAATAGGTGTTTGCTTTTTTTGTGGAACTGTAGATATCATGCGAAAGAGGGCCTGCCTGGCCTAAAAGATCGTGAACTAGCATTTTCTGGCGAGATGGCGCACAAGAGAAGGGATATCTAGGGACGGATGTGCTTTTTCTGGGGAACATTTGCTGTGCATAATTCAAGACTACATTTCTCGTCTACACTTGACTTCATTCGCCAGTGAAATCCTCGCCATAAATTGATTGCTGTCGACTTCGACTTTATATTGTGCATGTGCCCCGTACGATTACGTCTGTCTCGTCTATTTTCTCGCGCTGGGATTGGAATCGAGATGGAACAATTACAAGGCGGATAGATAGACAAAGGAAGTGTGGCCTGCATCTGCAAGTCGTCAATATAATAAATCAACTTGTCCTTTCCCCCAAAACCTTCCTATTTCTAGTTGTCATCCTGCTCATTATAATTTCATACACATCATCTAATGCCACGCTCCCAACCTCAACGCCTGCCTGCTGAGACTTATTCTCTAAAACTTGGCTTCCCTAACCATGCCACTTCGCTTCGTGATATTATACTCCACCCACTTCGCCACACTCCTCCGTCCAGGAGCAACCACACTTCCGGGATTCATAACATGACAACCTTCATACGTGACACAAAACGGCGGTGCATCCGTATCTGCAAGAACCATAGCCGTGGGCAGAGGATACACCTGCAGCGCGCTGGCATAGTCCCATAGAACAGGCCGAGTAGCCATACCGAATGGTGCCAGGTATCCCTGATCCAGAATTGTTTTGACGAGTTTTTGTGCTGAGTGAAGATCGCTGTCGGAGATAGCTGTCGCTGCTTGGGCGGTGTGGGATTCAGCTGCTAGGACAGCGGCGTCAATCTCGATTCCATCATCTTCTGGAGGCTCAGCTGTGAGTTCTCTCGCGGGAGGTGTGCCTGTCATTTCTATGTCTTCTTCTCCTTCGTCATGAGTTGGTTGAGAGGATGAGAATTTGACGGCTGTTCGACGAAGACGGCTGGACATATTGTCTCGTAGTAGAATAATTTCATGCGTTGGGCCGAAGATCGAAAGGCGTGAAGGATTGCTAGTCCAGATTGCTTCGCCATCTGTTTTGGTGCCTTTCTCTTTTTCGGCTTCCGCGTTGGCGGCTGCGAATACTCGCTTAATTCTTGATGTAAACATGTCTGGGACTCCTCTCCGAGGTAAAGTTGTTGCTGCTCCAGCTGAGAATGAGGAGGCCCATCCGTCATTGTCTCCTGGGACGAATATGAACGTTGCAGATTGGAGAATACTTGGGTATTCAGAGAGAGTAGATGCCAGACTGTCGAAGAATTCTTTGTACTCGATACTGCCACCGCTGCCTCCTCTTGCCATGACAGCGTGTTGAGCGAAGTTTCCCATGAGAACAAAAGTCATTGGCGCGTCTTCTTCTGGTTCGCTCATGTATGTTCCAAGAATCTTCTTCAAGGCTTGGAGCGTTTGAGGTTGGTCGAGGTTGACTTCCCCGATTACTATCATCCTTCCTCTTCCTCCCCTATCATCGTCATCCGTGGGGCGTTTTAACAGACGATGCTCCAGCGTTCGCATTTTAGAGCCAATAGCTCGCTCACTCCCCACCCCTAAAAGTCTACCCATCCAAATCCCCCGCCAGCTGTGATGTCCCCATCCCCGTTGGTGCCGCCTACTCCCAAAGTCACTGTGCGTCTTTCACAGGGCGGACCACCGATGAAAAATCCAATAAATTTACCCCCAATCGTTCCACCTACTCCTCCTGTATTACCGAGCCCTCCCCCAGAATCCTGATCCTCTTCATAAGTGCCATCCACCAAAACAATCATTCCTGGCGCAAACCAGGCTCCGTCTTCAGGAATCGGTTTCGCATGGGTGAGGTCTAGAGCAATGCTTCCACTAAGATCATTGATAGCAAGAGTTCCCGTCGGTGAGATGGTAAGCAACCCAAGAAGCATATGGTTACTCCCATTTCGTCCGAGGAGATTTGCAATTGGAGTCAATTTGTAAGATTGCTGTGTAGTGGCAAGTGTGGATGAGGAACGCTTGAGAGAAGGTTTTGCAGTGTCGAAAGTTGGCGTCTGGAAGGACTCGTTCCGTAGTAAACGCTGATGAATGAGGCTGTATCGATTTCGGAATAGTTGCGTTTTGTGGGCTGCTGGAGGAAGTAGAGAAGGTTTCGAAGTGTCCCTAACCATGTCAGTGGTGTTTCCAAGTCCCCCACAAGCAATGGAACTCACAAGTCGAAATGCTTCTTGGCCACGTTATATAATAAGCGTGGTTGTTCAAAAGCATCAATAACTTTCAGCCATTTCCTAGGATCCGCCAATTCATCCTGGTCGTCCTCCTCCACTTCCAAAGATGACATCCCAAAGCTTGACTGACTGTCATCTCGTCCAAGAGGATGAGGTCGTAGTCCAAGTCTCGTATGTGATACATTCCCAGCATTTGACAACCCTGATATACTGTTTTGTCTGCTAGGTTCTCTCGAGGCAGAAATTCTTCCCCCCACCATACTTCCTTCCAAATTCTTCAATATATCCTTTAAATCACTCCCATCTCCATCCACTATGACTCCTCCATTCCGACTCTTCCAGCCTTTTGCAACCTCCTCCAGAACCTTTTCTGCGAGGCCTTCTTCGCGCCATTCTGTCCCACAATGCCTCCCGATGAAAGTAGCTAGTACTTGTAGCGCGGAGGAAGTAAGCGTAAAGCTATACTTTTTTGTAAATGTTCGAAAGGCCACTGGCCGCAGAGTAGCTGGAGGTAGTATTATTGGTAGTATAGTAGCTTTTCCAGGCGCTTTTTCGACATTGAAGGGTCGGATGGGATGGACAGGAGTTCCAAAGGCGGGGCTCGAAGAGGGAATTGGGTTTAATTGCGCCGGTGTTTGTACATTTTTGAAAATAGAAACAGCTTTGGGCTTTTCATTTCCATTTGGCCGAGACATTGTTCAAGGTGGTGAAAATAAATCTGTAAAAATCGGTTTCTGGTTGTCGTCAAATTGTAAGTTGTCAAGATTAAAGTGGTGAGACGCGACGAGCGCGTTTTAACGCGCGAAAAGCCGCAGGCCGGGAGAGGAGCATCATAGCATAGAGCCGGCAGAAGAGCTCCATACGTCGAGCTTCAACACACCACCACTTCTGCTCTCGACTGTTCACCTTTCTATCAAATTAGTGAAAGTAATACACAGACCTATCTCTCGCGCGTCTGCTCTCTTTCACTGACGATACAACAATATTCTACAACAAAGCAAAGCAATTCGTCAATTTACAACATGGCGGACGCAATGGAACAGCCAGCGACATCAACAACAGGTGATGCCGAATCCTCCTCCTTGGTAGCTACTGAGCTCTTCAACTCGGTCAAAGTATCGCTCGCAGATCTTTGCGCCAAAGCCACGGCTCAATACGCACACAAGAATTACGAAGAAGCTGCCGATCTGTTTGCGCGAGCTTCAGAGTTGCAAGCCGAGCTTAACGGCGAGTTGTCACCTGAGAATGCGGAAATCCTATTCCTCTACGGACGATCGCTGTTCAAGGTCGGACAAAAGAACAGTGATGTCTTAAGGTGCCAAGGCAGGCACGGAGAAGAAGAAGCCAACTGGAGTCGCAAAGTCTAAGAAGAGCGAGGCCGAGTTGAGGACCAAAGTGGAGGAAATTACTGAGGAGAAAATCGCAATTGCCGCCGAATCCAATGGCGGTACTACCATGCCTGTGGAGGGCAATGGCGCAAATAAGCCATTGTTCCAGTTCACTGGTGATGAGAACTTCGAGGATTCGGATGACGAAGAGGTAAGTAATTTCAAATGGTCCACACACACTCTCTCACGATATTATAGGCTGAGGGCGAAGGAGAAGAAGAGGAGGAAGACGATCTTGCTGTCGCATTCGAAGTTCTAGATCTTGCACGAGTGCTGTTCACGAAGAGATTGGAAGAACCCGAGGAGGGAGCTGATGACAAGGGTAAAGCAAGTGGAGACTCGCCAATGACGAAGCATATCAAGGAGAGACTTGCAGATACACACGACTTGTTGGCTGAGATTTCTTTGGAGAATGAGAGGTAGGTCTTTGAATCTGGACGTGAATGAGGATGTACTAACAAATTTAGATTTCCAGGAGCCGTCACAGACTTCAGGGCTGCTCTTCTTCACAAGCAGGAGCTCTATGGAGAGGAGGACGAGATTATTGCCGAGGCCCACTTCAAGCTCTCTCTTGCCTTGGAGTTTGCATCGATCTCGAAACCCAAGGAGGAAGGAGAGGAGGAAGCCGCTGCAGCAACAGATGCCGATACTTTCCTTGACCAAGCTCTTCGCGACGAGGCAGCCAAGGAGTTGGAGGCTGCAATCAACAGCACCAAGCTCAAGCTTCAAAATAAGGAAGTGGAACTAGCAACAAGTCACTCGCCCGAAGACAATGATATCACTCGGGCTCAAATTGCCGACGTCAAAGATATTGTTGCTGATATGGAGAATCGGGTAAGTTGGTTGGTCTTAAAAATCGAATATGTTCACTAACTCTCATCTCACAGCTTACCGAACTGAGGGGTCCTGCTATCAACATGAAGGAAGCACTTTATGGACCAGAAGTAATGGGAGGTGTTTTGGGAGCTGCGTTGGGTGAATCGACATTAGAGGCCACCGCCAGAATTGAGGAGGCAAAGAAAGGTGCAACTGATTTAACCGGTCTCATCAAGCGTAAGAAGCCCGAAGTAACTTCGCCATCTAATGGTACGAACGGAAAGCGCAAGGCAGAAGATGATGGCGATGATGTAGAGAGTGGCGAGGCGAAGAAAGCAAAGGTGGAAGCAACTGAAGACTCCAAGCAAGCAAAGGTTGAGGATGTCGCCGAAGCATAAAGGCGTGCACAATGGAGGAAAAACTGCGTTGTTTTTGTCGTTTTCTGATTTCCAAAGAAAGGTATCATTCACATATCGTTGGGGACATGAAATGGCGTTAAATGAGGATACCACTTGAGGTACATAGGATGGCCTTTAATATGAGATGCTTGCAATTCGGATATGCAGGCATAATAAAAGTAAACGATTTCACATTTGACTGGAAACTCATGTTACTCCAATTGTCTCCAGCTGACCGCAATTCTTTCAATTAATCCTGTCTATGAACGAAGGCTTTGGTTTTGAAGGCATGGCCTCCTAATATGAGATTGTTGCTTGCCACGGATTTTCATAACCGTACTTCGCAAAATTTGCGGAAGGCTGCAACTTGACGCTTTCAACGAATCAAGCTCGGCCCGTGAATTTGAACAAGGGGAGAGAGAGTGAGTGTAAGCAGGTCAACTCAGGTATTCGCGATCCATGAGGGTGTGTGGCTTGCTCCCCCTTTGAGGTGTGAGGACGATCCCTTGAACAAGGATTGCCAGATGAAGGCTTCGCTCAGAAGTAACTCGATATCTTTTTCCGTCCAGTCTCGGGTAGGAAGAGCTTGGAGAAACATCATGATCTCTTGAAAGTCCATTTTGCGAAGTTTATCGGACCACTTCACGAGAAAAGCCACGCAGACGTAGAGATGAAATTCCGAAAAGCCTTGTTCCTCAGCCTTGATATATGTATAATAGATTAGTGTTTGTTAGAGGAATGGGATAGGACCTGCATCTCTCACCAAATAGGTATCCCACATTCTAATGGTGTTCCTGACGCTGATTTCGCGCATCAGAAGACAGTTCATCCATCGAAAGCTGAATTGTATGAATTCGACAGATTCCTGTTCAAGATGTTTGGCTAGAGGTGCATCGATTCTTGCTGTGAGGTCGTGAAGAGCAGCAACTTGGCGTTGAATGCCCGGCTGTGCTGAAATATAGTTATCCTGAATTCCATCCAAAAGTTTCGTCAAACACCAAAACGAATCAGCTTCCACGGCATCTAGCACTGCTTTAGGTAATTGGCCTGGATCCATGCCACTCTCCACATCCGAATCTGTGATGTAGCTTGCAAGAAATACTTGAAAAAATGGGGTGACGAGATCGTTGATACCCTGAACATAGCCACTCGCTGGATGCCGCACTGCCCAAACGTATAGAATTCGCTCTAAAGATCGTTGTGTTGCCTCATAACCGTAAAGTTCCAGATGTGGATTTGTTCGAGGCACATCAATGCTGATCTGGTGCCATATAATCTCATCTAAGCCTCTCATTTTGCCAGCCGTTGCATTGTTCCCGCTCCTTTCAAAAGCTTGCCGTACCCCATCCAAATATTCCTTTCGTTTTCTCTCCAAAGTGCTAACTCTTCTTTCACCACTGGTCGGTAGATATCCAAGTAGTAGCTGCCAGGTCATAGCGCGCACTTCTTCTGGTATTCCTGACCATGCCGCAGCTCTCAAATCTGCGAGCGGAAGAGAAGTGGCTTGTAGAATTCGTTTGAATTTGTTGATTCTTGTTATCCTCGCTGAATGAGCGTCGATCTCTTTCGGTGTGGCGCCAGGCGGTATTGGAGGATGATGTATTAGATGTAATGAATTCGCAGGGTCTCGCAAGATTTCCTTATACTGAGGCCTTAAGATCTTACCTTCACTTTTCTTTGCAACGGGGTAACTTGGGGCTGGCCGTTCAATTGCAATGTCACCACTGTTGGAAAGTCTCCTGCTCCCAAATCCTCCCGTGCCACCTTCTAACCCATAGCCGAAGGGCGTCAGATTTTCAGGGTCCGTATGTCTTTCTAGAGTCTTTTGACTCTTCCTTTTCATGTTCGACAAACTCGGTAGGCCAAAATCATCTCCGTCGTCATCGCCGTATCTGTAATCATCATCTTCTTCTCCTTCATCCTCTGCATTCCAATCATTATTCGTATGGGACAGGAAATCTGTGTAGGTTCGTCGAGGAGGGGAGGCGAGACCAGCTCGACCCAAGGGAGGGGTATCACTCCGTGTCTTTTGCGCATGTGAAGCGTTTTTCTGCGAAGTCGAAGATATTGACCTGAAAAGTGGCGCTCAATACCTGCCAACTAAGACAACGAGGGAGGGGTATTACAGATTGTCAAAGGCCAGAATATCCGCGTGTGAATAGGAGGCTCCTACAACTAAATTGGGATCTCGCCGCTGGTTTTTAGGCGATGATTCTCGTTGCGACTCTGCTCGGGCTCGCCAGAATGGAGAGGCAGAACTGTGTAGAGCAAGTCAGCGAAATCCTTGGGTATTTGTACTGTGGCTCGAGAAACGGGCACAGAAGTTGGAACATACTCGGATCTTTCTATCAAGAAGCCCAATTATTAGCCAAAGCCGTAACTGAATCGATACACACTCTCTGTATTTCTGCTATTGCAAATTGCACACCATGGGAGAGCAAACTAACCAACCTGCACCATCTCCTTCAGTGACAATCAGTATGATGTAGTCATTACAGCAAGTGAAAGTTAAGGTACAATGGGTTGACTGACCTGCTGCGCTGGCTTTTTGTTGGACTGAGAAGAGGTAAACATTGCTGTTGAGTTGTAAGGATATGAACTTAAGCTGTTGTTTCTCACACTGTCAAGGTTGGTAGTGATGGCAGGTTGTTGTTATTGTCCCACTCCCTCACTCACCCCTCGCCCCGCCAAGCCTTGACGCCAGAGCGAGTCGTCCAGATAGTCCTAGCGGCCGCATGCCGGGTACAGCGAGCGCCCTGGATTTAATCATCCTCTGTATCTTCCTCTTTCTCTTTCTCGTCCCACGACAACTCAACATCTCCCTGATCCTCTCCACCTTCAACCCTCCTTCCTTCAACACTAACGATCTCCTTGCGAAACCGATTTCCACATTCTTGCGCCCTCTCCTTTGAAAGCCTTGGATCTTGAATACTTCGCTCACACTGTAACCTGCCTTGACAACCGGACGTCTTGCGCCTTTTGCTCATCTGTCACACCTGCAGATCTATCTGGCCGCGTCAATAATACACTAGTGGCTTCTTCGAAATACTAATCATACCTTTCAACCATGGCTGAAGCAGATAACTTCGAGGATGATCTCTTCGCAGATTTGTAGGTCCTCCAGAGTTGGGTGGCTTTCCACCTCTCTCCCTCTTCCGCGCATATGCTCACGCCAGGCATCCGATATCATCTGTGTCTGCCATACAGAGCTCGTGCTGATCTCAAATCTCAGGTATGCCGAAGATGACAGTGCACCAAAGCCTGCCGCACCCGCTGCAACAGTACCGGCCAAAGTTGAGGAGGCCACACAACCTGACCCCAAGGCAGAAGAAGTCCACGAGCCAGAGGAACAAAATACCGAGGGCGACGAGCATATGTACAACGGCGACCAAGATGGAGATGATGACATTGACTTCAATCTGGGCAATGGAAACGACTACAATTCTCCAGCCACACAAGCACAAGCTCAAGATCAACACCCAATTGGTATCAAAGAGGATGGGTAAGTTGTTTTCTTATTTTTCTTTCATATCGTACACATTTCTAGGTTCCTCAACCTCGAATCTGAGACCACAGACGGAGGTCAAAATAAGTGGCTGCCTGCCCCTGCTATGTGTTGGTCCGGTGTCTTGAGGGCTTGGAATATCGTGGGAGCGATCTCTACTGGTGTTGATGGAACGTAAATGGATTAGATGACTTGGTGGGAAAAACTGGGCGGTGGAGGGAGCGCAGTCTACTACAGTTGAGGCCCTGATGGGCATATGAGAAAAGCTCTCCAGTGTGCTCAAGTCATTTGGAGCCGTCAAACCTCAAAAGTCGTATTAGGCCAAGACGGAAATGCCGAGACATTTCTTCATGCTCGAACTGTTGAAATATGGCAGGATGTTTGACTTGACGAACAAAGACAGTCAAAGTTGGATGGGGAAGTCAGGCAGCACAAACAAGCAAGCAGAGATAGAGGGATGATGTTGAACTCGCCTTATACCATTACGATCATCTACAGTCATAGTCAGATCAGCTACTACATAGCCTATTGTCGATTGAGTCTTCATAGAGCGTTCAGGAGGAAGCTACTTCAGATAGGATATTGCTGAAAGAGCAGCACAGAGCTCTCTTAAGCCAGTACCTAGCATCACGATAGCAAAACACACGAATCTTTCTACGAAAATCTTGGTTCACTCTCAGCTGCATGACTCTTGGGGGAATCAATTTGCAGTATGCTTGAGAGTTTCGTCGGCAAATCGCTCCCTCCAGCCTAATTTAGCCGGATACTTGCCAAGATATCTCCCAAATCAGATTATGGAGGGAGCGTTCACAACATTTCACTCAACGACAACATTACCACGTCTACAACAATGGAACTTTGAGCAACACACGCCTCGATGTTTCCTGAATTCTTGGTCGCTGTTCTCCCCATGCTACTTTGCCATATTCATCTGGGCCACATAAAACAATATGGATGCGAAGAACCGGGCTTCAAGGATGAAAAGTGGCATCTATCTGGCAGCCATCATTCTCCCACTGATTACTACTAATATGGACTTCGCATAACTTTTCTGGTTTTCTTCGCAGTTGCTATACTAATATTCTTGTTTGTTTAGTAAGATGTTCATTGGTGGATTGAACTGGGAAACAACCGATCGTATGTTTGAATGTCTCCTGAGAGCACAGTACTCTTACTGATACCAAATTTTTAGAATCGCTAAAAGACTATTTTTCTCAATTTGGAGAGGTTCTGGAGTGCACAGTTATGAGAGATGGCGCTACCGGTAGATCGCGAGGCTTTGGCTTCCTCACATTCAAGGATGCTCGAACAGTCAACATTGTAATGGTCAAGGAGCACTATCTCGATGGCAAAATTGTAAGTCAAGATTTTTCAGGCATTTGTTGATTTCCTAATCTGATTGTCGACAAAACTCCCCGATCAATTTGCACTCCCTAACCATTCTTCAGATTGATCCAAAACGTGCAATTCCTCGTGATGAGCAAGAGCGTACTAGCAAGATCTTTGTTGGCGGTGTCAGCCAAGAGGCTTCCGAACAAGACTTCAAAGAGTATTTTATGCAATTCGGACGGGTTGTTGATGCAACCCTGATGATGGACAAAGACACTGGGCGACCTCGTGGCTTCGGATTCGTTACCTTCGACAGTGAGGCAGCAGTTGAAGCATGCTTGGAAGGTCCTCTTGAGATTCTTGGCAAGGCAATCGAGGTGAAGAAAGCTCAACCGAGAGGTAACATGCGTGAGGAGGAAGAGAGTCGTGGCGTCGGTGCTGGACGAGGAGGACGCTTCCAAAAGCGAGGCAACGACAACGAAAACCCTAATCAGATGTCCCAAGGCGGCGGCGGAGGCCAGATGAATTCCGGTGGCATGACTCCTCAATTGATGGCTCAATACTGGCAACGCATGCAACAATATTTTGCCATGATGCAACAACAGCAGATGTCCATGGGTGGTGGTCGCGGCATGCCTAATGCTATGAATCCGGCCATGATGGCTCAGATGGCTGCAATGTCGCAAATGCAACAACAAGGACAACAAGGTGGGAACCGAAGTCAAAGTCCCCAAAGCCCAAATGCAGCTATGGCGAACATGCAAAGTATGAACCCTGCTATGATTGCACAGATGCAGCAGATGCAGCAGATGCAAATGCAGGGTATGGGAGGCAGTATGGGAGGCAGTATGGGAGGCAGCATGGGAGGTGGCATGGGAGGCGGTATGGGGGGCGGTATGGGGGGCGGTAATGGAGGCATGGGTCGTGGTGGGTTCGGCGGAGGCGGAAACAACCCAGGAGGAAACGCAGGATCGCCTGGCTATAATGCTTATGAGCAACAGATGTTCGAGCAACAGAAGTACGAGCAGCAACAAATGCGCCGCGCCCAGCGAGATCAATCCCAATTCGGTAGTCAAGGTGGCGGAGGATATGGTGGCGGACCAACTTCTTGGGAGGGAATGTACGATGATGTTCCTCAACCAAAGGTTGCCAATGGAGGAGGAGGAGGTGGTGGTGGTGGTGGTGGTGGCCGCGGCGGTTTCCAAGGAGGTCGTGGCGGAGGAGGACAAGGAGGATCAGCTCCACCTGTTAATGCTCCTGCTGGCGCTCCTACAGGACCAAAGAATCCTGGCAAGCCTGGAGCCAACTATCGTGGTGGCGGCAGAGGAGGTAACAGAGGTTTCCATCCATACGCGAGGTGAATTGCGGTATCAAATGTAGACACGCAACCAGGGTTGAGAAGCAGGGAATCGAATCAGTCGCTACATGGACTAAACTTGTTTTTCAACACCGGACGCACCTTGCAACGAGCTATGGATTGATGCGATCCGAATTATAAAATGATCGCTTGTATCTTTTCTTTCGATCGAGGACTTATGGCCTTGTCGATCTCACGTCTTCTCGGATAACGAGATATACCTCACTCTTCTTGTTTGTATTACAACTTTGTCTTTGCAGGTTAGGATAGCTTTCTCTCTAATGGAACCTTGATGGATGGCTATGCATGGCCACTGATAGGATGGGATTTTCACTAGTGATGGGCTAAGTGAATCAAAATTCAATGCAATTTTAAATATAACAAAATCCTTTCTATGCTCAAGTGACCGATTGTGTGTTAAAAGTGCTTTGATTTGGAATTGTGTTTATGTAGTCTCATTTAAACACATCCTTTCAAAGCTTCGTGAATCCTTCCTCAGGAGGTTGCAACCAATTTCTCTCATCATACTTCACCCCCTCTCCTTCAATTACATGGAATGTATATATGATTCTTCCCTTCTCACTCGTGTTCTTCTCACTCCTGTGGAGCAAGTTACCGTGGATCAGTACCAACGTTCCAGCCTTGACTTCGCCCATAACATACTCCCCTTCTTCACTGGTGGACTGTTGCTCCTGGCCGGCTGGGAAGGTGGGACCAGAGTTGTCGATAAAAGTTGTTCCAGAGTTGTCGGGCTTGCGGACAAAGCGTTGGGAGACGGGAGCGGTTTTGTGAGAGCCAGGGAGAAAGCTCAGACAGCCGTTTGATTGTGTTGCGTCCTCGAGAGCATACTGGATCATTGTCAGTTCGTGTTAACAATCTGGATTGAATTAAAACAAACGGCATCTCTTTGACGGGATTCAATATTGAAAACCGATGAAAAACCGATCATGATACGTGCTGTGTT
The DNA here is from genome assembly GCA_037074945.1 of Tetracladium marchalianum. Classification (NCBI taxonomy): domain Eukaryota; kingdom Fungi; phylum Ascomycota; class Leotiomycetes; order Helotiales; genus Tetracladium; species Tetracladium marchalianum. The sequence continues at coordinate 12,343 of JBAMDN010000193.1, forward strand.
TTTGAAAGCACGACGAAATCCAAAATGAGAAAGAGAAATGCTATGAAACTCACCCAAAAGCCAACCGCACTGGGAGGGTTGGTATACAAGAAAGTCGAGTCCTGATGCGGTGGGACGGCGCCTCCAATCTCAGGTTGTTTACAAATAACCATACTTTGCAAACATCTCGGATCCTTGAAACCTAAAGACTTCGCAATGGCGCCTGGAGAATGCGTTGCCGAAGGTGACAGGAGCTTTGCGAAGGGTGGCGACAATTTGTGGAGATAGTGGCCTATCTTGTTGATTGCTCTTGCCTTGGGCTTTGCAAGCTTTCCAGCTGAGTCAAAGGCATCTAGAATTCAAGAATTGTCAGAGAATCGGCATAGGTGAAAATGGGAGTGATGACAAACGAACCTTCTTCAAAGAAGAAACGGATCTTATCGCCACTGCTAAGAAAGTAGTCGTCGCCAACGTGCTCGCTGCCCTCGCCAGTTGAGAACTTGGTCATTGGGTGGTCATCCAAAGAGAAGTTATCGAGCATGGAGTGGGTTTCTTGAAGCAAGGAGGAAAGTGTCTCTGGGGAGAGAGCATTGGGAATGAGAAGGTAGCCATCTTTCTCGAATCTTGCGAGTTGCTCTTGGGTGAGACCTTCTCGAACGGGAGGAACATCCACATGCTCGGTGTCGGTGCGTGAGGGCGCCATTTTAAGATTTGACCGAGGTATTGAAGATGATATCAAAGTGGTGGAGATTGTTTGAAAATCGAATGTTTGTATGTTGCGGAGGTGAAGCTTATCAGCTGACCCTTGCCGACAATACGTAAAGGTGGGGTAGAGGTGAGAATTTGGAGGAGTCTTTGATTAGAAATGAACAAAAGTGTGATCAGATAGAATCCATTTCATCGTGTGCATCAAGCAATGACGTTCAATCTGTACGTACGAGGGGTAGGCGTCAAGATGTGATTGCTACCTGTCAGTGACAAAGAGAAGGCAAGCATGAATGTTGATTGGTTGTGGCCTGAGGCGACTCGCTTAATGTTCGACAACATATTTTGGTTTGCCCATCAGTGTCATATTTCGATAGGTGATGTCTCGAAACAGCTAGTTCTTCATGTGATATGAATTTATTAATGATACTAGAATGTTTGTATACAGAAAAATATATTTGCTTGTGCCAGGTGGCACCGTTGAATCACAGAATACCACAGTCCGAAGACACTTAAGTGGACTCACAGCAAACTAATTCTGACCACACCGCCTTGACTTTCAGAAGGGAAATCACTAGGATTGACATCAAGTTTAATTTTTACAATTGGAACATCGTTCATGAATGATTTTTGGTTAGCCACCAACATTGGGTTTCAGGTATGTGATCACGTAGGCAGTCGTAAAAGGGAGACACGATGGCCAGCAGGGTCGGGTATTCCTAAACCTGGTATTGTTGTGTCTAAAGAAGAAGAGAAGAGGAGAAGAGAGCAACGGTGCTAGCCACTGAGCTAAATAGCTATGTATAGAACAAAGAGCGAATGGCGAAGCAACTAGCCCATTCACGTAATCACATGATGACATGATCCACTTCTCCCAACAATCATGAAGTCTATACATATGAAGGCCCATTAATCTACGTGTATCTTCCAGTGTTTGCCGTCTACCTAATCTTTCGTAGAGCTCCTAAAAATATATATTTACGAGCATGTAATATCAGTTATAGGACATAACCGCTCATTGTAATTCAAACAAGTCCTCGTCCAAAACTCCGAACAAATCCTCAACCTCTTTCTCGATCTTCTTGATCTGATCAGCAATTTGACCAGTGACAAGAGTGTATGCATAGAGCATCTCATAATCTTCGTCTATGGTGGTTGAAATTACACCACCATCTTCGTTCGAAGACACCTTCTTTCTATACTGGAAGATCTTGGCTAGCAAGCGATCACGAGGATTTGCTGCTCCAGGGACCGCATCATTTAGAGGATACTCAAGCTTCAAGGAGCTTGCAAGCACTGAAGGTTGTTAGTACCTACTATGACGTGAAGTGAGAGCTGAAGTGGAACAAACCTTGAAACAAATGGCTGATTCTGGCACAAAGTTGAGCTCGTTCATCAGCCGTGAAGTTGAGTAATTCAGCTTCTGCTTCTGTTACCGTTGGATCTTTCTGAATTACAAGATTCATGGCATGGAAGGAATCCAAAATTTTGCTCGTCGCATCCATGATTCTGCTGTATGCTTCGGCAGGGAATGGGCCGGACAATTCAAATTCGCTTGTTGCTGCACTACGAAGACTGTGCAAACGAACCACTGTTGAAATTAGTAGTGCAAAACACCCGAACGGAATTTTAGGTTACATACTATATGCTTGAAGCGCGAACTCTTCGTTGAGGTTCATGTAAGGGCTCAAATACTCCCCGTCTTGCAACTTAGCCAGGGGATCTCGCTTCCAGATAAGAGCCATCCGAAGCCAGAGAAGAGATAGGCCATCTTTGAACTTGTGACGAGCTGAGATCGGCCATATCACCCGCGTGATGATCATACCCCAGATCACGCCAACAAGGACAGCCACAACCCTGTGAAGGACAATTTCGGTAATAATAGGGAAGCTTCCACCCTCGTCTTCATCATCATCCCCTTCTTTAATTGAAAGTGAGTAGGCGTAGAGGCAGGACAGGTTGTAAGTCAACATTATAAATCGTCCGAAAGGTCCTTTCCCTTTGGCGATAATGAGGTAGAAGCATGGCAGGCTTACCAGCCACCCACAGAATATAAGCGCAAGTGCATTACCCTGACAGATGCTCCACACGAGAACTGCAATAAGTGCACCCAAAAATGTACCGATGAAACGCGACCAACCGGTGGTGTTGGAGGCTCCGATAGTTATTGTACAAACGAGCATGTAACTCAACAGCCCCCACTCTCCTCTCCAGTGGCGATAGAAAGGTCTTGTTGCTGGAATGAACGAGAACAATGCATATAAAGATGCGCCGATTCCAACTTTAAGTGCAAAACGAACTGTAGTTGTGAGAATACGCAATTAGATCTGGATGGGGCAAACTCACTATCATCTCTGGAAAAGGCCTTGAGAACTTTTAAAGTTCGTCGATACAAGCCTTTGTTGGTGTCACCTCTTAGCTCCTTCCATTTTCTAGCCTCCCGTCTGCCAAGAGCTGGATCATCCTTTGGAACTTTCGGTAATTGTGCTGGGCCATTATTTGCCTCAATCAGAAGTTGTGTTTCTGGATCAAGTCTGTCTCCGTACCTGCTTGTCGTAGACTTGCGCCAAAATTTCAGCCAATTCCATGAGCGACCGTTGTCCTTCTCGGTTTGCTCTTTCAGTTCTTCTAATATCGATAAAAAGTTCTGTATCTCACTTGCAAACGCCAGGAGCGAAAAACTAAAATGGCCACAGCTAGCGGCGACCTCCTCAAAATCGGCCTCCACATCTTCAGTACGTTCCCGGTGAAGGTCTTTGTTCTTATACACCTGCTGTAATGCTTCAGCTCGCGCATTGCTGTACAGTGCTCTGTCCTAAGTGTTAGTAGATAATCTACAAAAAAGAGGGAAAAACCAACAATGCATCAGTCAGACTGTTTCGAAATTGAGAATTGAACGCGATAGTGTAGTCAGGCCCTTCACCAAACGGCAGATCTTCAAGAATTTGTGAAAGAGTGTACACCAAAGACTTCATGGATGGACCAAGGTGCTGCATAAAGCGGGCAAAAATTTCGGATGGGGTTCGCGCTGTGGGCATGCTTTGGCTCAACAAGCTCGCGGCACTGAGTCTTCGATCAGCCGGAGTTCTAGCGAACCCATCAGGTAGCTCATCCTCGGAGCTCTCGTCAGAAGCCTCTTCGATAGCTGTAAGCGCTCGAAAACGGTCATTTCGAACGAGCGACGCTATTGAAGAACCAGGTACTCTGGGAAATGGATAGCCTGCCGCTGGAGTCGAACTTCCAAAATCCGGACTCTCCTTTAACAGAGTAAACTGAGTCGAGGCAGCACTCCTCAATCCACCTATAGACTGTGCCAGTTTCTGCATACAGCTAACAAGGTTCCTTTCCAAGGCAAACTCCTTCTCTGTTCCAAGTACATAATGTTCAAGTTTTGCTTCCTGCAAATTCTTGGTCAATTGAGCAAATACGGCATTGTAGCGAACCTGAGCATTCTCAAATGCGGCTGATTTCAGATCCGATTCCGACCCAGTCAAAAATCCTCGAGTTATCATTGTGAGCATGTCTCCAAATGACTCGGTGACTTTGATCATAGACTCCCGAAGTTCTATGCGAGCGGACACTGGCCAAACCAGCAAACTCACAGCCGAAGTTGCTACGATTCCCATGCTAACCATCTTTATAACCTGCACAATTTTATCGTCCTCGAATACCCCAACGTGAACGGCGTTTTCTTTTGTCAGAACAGTAATAATTGCAAGGGATGCAAGGCTGCAGGCCACACTGACGAGTGGGGAGCTGTATCTTTGCTTGGCCCAGCCAACAAGCCCGAGTCCCCCACCACAGAACACAATGAGGACAATTGCAAAAGCAAGTTCGATCATATCTAATTGGGTCTCGAAAAACACGGAAACGGCCATGCTCGACACAGAGATGAAGGTGGCGTATAAGACTGCCGCGACTCCAAGCATAGCAGCTTCTTCCATAGATCCCGCGGATCGCGAAGGGTGGAAGTAGACCGTAATTGTAGCTACCATGTGTTTCCCATCCTGCTTTCCCAAGAATTTATCAAAAGGCGGAAAGAATGTCCCCATGCATCCTAGAAGATATGCCAACGAGCACTTTAGAATGCCCTTGGCGACCGGAGTATGTAGCCATTGCCAGAATTCGTTCGACTTTTCTACTGCAGTCTCAATTAATCCTCGCTCTGACACGGTTCGCGAATTTCTCGTTCGTGGAAAAGGAGAGTCTGCCGGGCCATCGGATCCTCCAGAGTTGATTCGACCTCGACGTTCAAAGGGATTTCGCAGAGTTATCTGACGCCGAACACGTTCTCCTGTACCAGGGAGTATGAAGGTTCCATTCTTGAGCTTCTGCGCAATTGTGAGCTACGATAAAGGGGGGTTTAGGTTGCGACGTACTCCCCGCTTCGCTAGGCGACTAAGTCTCTGGTTTGAGGGAGATGCAGGTCCCTCGGCAGGTGAACTCATCTTGGTCCGATCATATTGCTTTATCAAACACGAAGAATTTCGACAGGTGTTGGGCAGGGCACGTTGTCGTTATCGTTGATGCTGTTTATGTTGTTGATCGAGGTTAACCTTTCCTTCCAGTACCCCAGATTTACTTGGCGGGTGGCTTGACCAGGATTGCGCTCCACGTCATCGACCCTTCATAGAGGCATGTGCCAGTCGAGTATGTTTACTTAGACAAGACTTACCTTAACTCTAAAGGACCTGTATCTTTCATTGTCGTGCATCGTACTTCAAGGATTTTGTTAGCGATTTCATTTGTCAGCCACAATAATCGAATAAGTGCATCTAGGTTAGTTGTCCTAAAGCACAGAATTATTAGCAACAACTTATGTTATGTTGTGATGTCGCTTAGTGACAGAAGCCATGGAGAAGGATGAAACTCTTCCCATGGAAACCAGGACTTTCCTCTCGGAGAGGTGGTATGATCAAGTCCATTGTTTTACTTCTCCACTCTTTCGATCTAATCGTTTATCTATTCGAGTCCTAAAATTTCCCAAATCTTAATTACAGCATCACCACCAGTACTGGCGACTTTCTTGCCATCATCGAGCCAAGCAACTCCATTGACACCATCCTTGTGAGCATTGGCTGCTTTAACTCTTTTTCCAGGCGACTTCAAGCTCCTATTTGTCGTAAGATAGTTAGTGTGCTTCGATTATTATTGGGTCTCCTGCCGTTTCTTCGAAATATCATGCTAAATAGTAAAGGGAGAGGAAGAGTGAACATACCACACGAACACGTTTGTGTCCAAACCCCCACTAACAGCATGAGTTCCTTCTGAATTCCAAGCAACGCTCGTAACTCGTGCAGTATGAGCGGACCATCTGTCTGTCTTAACTTCCCAAGAACTAGTGTCATATACAACAATCTTTCCTGAGGAGTTACCAGCAGCCAACAACGATCCATCGGGCGAGAACGCTAGTGCACTAATTTGAGCAGTTGATTTGGTAAGATCCTCTTTTGGTGTGAGCTTGCTTCCTCCATCGGCGTGGTATATATGAACCACATTATCGTCTCCACCCACAGCGACGATAGATCCAGCTGCAGCAATCGCAGTTGGAGTAAATTTAGGAAGCTGCAGTGTTCCATCAAAGTTATCTTTGGTGAAAAGATCCACCCCTGTAGCAGTAGCGACAAATGCTCGGTCCCCAGAAACGGCAAGGCCCTTTGGCTGGGCAGACAGCTTTTTTGATTCCCCGAGGAATGTTTTTACCGACGTATCTGCGATGCGGAGAGTGTCATCCCATCCCACACTGTAAGCTTTGCTCGAAGTTGTCTGGAATCCAGTGACCTGGTTTGAGTGGCTTTGCCCTTCAACCGCACCACTAATTCCAGAGGTAACATCCCAGGAGCAAACTCGGCCATCAAAACTACCTGTCCAGAAAGTCTGGCTTCCCCCATCTGAGCTGGATCCTAGAGCTGTGATTGACTTGTTGTGGCCTTGGACTACCCTCGTAGGCTTTTGAGTTCCTTGCACGAGGTAGTTCAGATCGCCAGCCAAATTTAAGCTCACAACCATTCCATCACTTCTCACAGCTGGCCAGACAACCCCCACTTGGTGATCCAAAATGCTAATGGCGCCTTCTTCTCCAAATTTCCAAGTCTGAACGGCCTTGCCCGCCTCGATGTCCCAAAGCTTGACTGTCTGATCTGCACTTGCTGTGACAAAGTGTTTCGAGCCCTTGTCCCATGAAACACTGAAGATGCTACCTTTGTGCTCTCCCTCACCAATATTTACAGTGGCATCTCCCGTTTTGCCATCGTACAGTTGTATTCTGCGATCTGCTCCCACACTGACCAATTGGTTTCCATCTGGAGAGAAGGCAACACCATTAACATAACCTTTGTGTAGATTTCCGATTTTCTGACCAAATCTGAAAGGTACACCATTCAAAAAGACCAAGTTGTTATCGTCGGCACCGGTAGCTGCTCGAATTGGTCGTTGCTGTCGTATCGAGACTGAATTGATGATTGAGGAGTGTCCACTGATCTCACCAACCGAATTTCCGCTATCCGCTGTCACGCAGTGACCAAAACGTTCTCGACCATCGCCTACTGCAATAATACGCTGAGAGTCTCCATCCCAAGCAATGTCGTTAATTCTTCCCGAAATGATGTGATATTCGCCTAGCCATTATGTTAATGCTGTAAACTGGCCAAGTTGTTTGAAGCATATTACCTTTTGTATTAACTCCCTCTACGGCATCCCACACTTTTACTGATCCAGATACGTCTCCCGACGCAATCCAATATCCAGAAGGGGAGAATCGTGCCACTGTAGTTTGTGCAGTGTGGGAAACGTATTGCTTAGAGGAGGAGGGGTCGTCCAAGGACCGCAGGAATATGGATTTGCCAGACTATGAACTGAATTTTAGTATGCTATGTTACAGAAACAATTTTTGGCAAAATTTTCTTACAGCATAAGCTATGCGCTCCCCCTTAGGGTCGGTAGAGAGCTGTGTAGGTCTACCACGTTCAGTGTTTGGGCTTGCAGCCAGGATCTTGTTGATTGTGAGGGACATGATGAGGCAATAAAGAAGAGCAGTTGGGAAGTACTTATGTCCCCACGTATAATACGAGGTTGAGCAAAGTTTCGAGGTTAGACTGCTGTTTAAATGAGGATTTGAGAAGAGAAAGGAGGAGGAGGGCTGGAGGATGTTGGCATTGGTGGGGCAAGGCTGACACGCAGAGAACAGCTTGGCATGATGCGGTCACGACAAGGCATCAAAGTTGAGGAATATTATTGTATGCAAGGCAGCGATTCTCTCTAGTTTTTAGGTATTGGCTTTCAGAAAGCGGAATCCCATGAGCTAAAGTCTAAGAAGAAAGAAGTGCTTATTTAGTAACAATTTCTTTTACTATGTTGAAAAGTCGGCTTGTGAGCCAGACCTGGGTATCTTCCGAACGAATCCTGCCTATCCCAAGACGCCATGTCCCTACTCCTCCATGCACCGAAGACCGTATCCTATACACTTGCGTTAAGACGCTCCCCAAGTTCCACGCAATGCTCCCTGAAAGCAGATAACGCCGCTTATATCCAGTAAAGACAATCTGTCATCAAACAGCAAGACACGAATCGAGTATGCTATCAAGACCGGATTTGTCTTCATACTCGCCTCCCTCCCAGCCATAGTCATCAATTTCTCCATCTCGTGTGTTCACACCATTGATACCACCCATTTCTACGTCCCCATCATCATCGATGATAAAGCCTCTTTCATAATTAGGTGGCCAGGAATAGTCGTCCCAGGTTTCTACTTCGCCTTCTCGGTAACCGAGCATGATTTGACGAACCATAACAGGCATTTGGCCAAGTCCACAATCCCCTATTTCTAGAGCTGTTCGCATGTCGGCCATTCCAAGAGGACCTCTTTCGCTAGCAGCCTTTGCTTCGATTGGCAGTAGACCGCTCTTGTCTCGTTGGATGTCACCACGAAGACAAGCTTCTTCTTCCCTCTCAAGCTGCGCGCGATACTTATTCGTCTGGATCCAAGTTGCACCACCACCAGTCCCTGCACTGCCGGACGCCCCTGGGCCATTACTTCGGGTTTTACTGAAAACTGAGGAAAGAACTTCTTTGATGAAAGTCTCAGTAGCCACCGACATAAAATATGCTGCGTCCGGAACATGGCCAGATGTGAGGCCAATTTCGAAGCATATGGGTAACATGCGGCACTCGATCGCTGAAGCATCTGGAAATTCTCCTGATTCTGAAGCGAGGGGTTGAGCGTATCGTTTTCGTATCTCCAGATCCCAGTCTACAACAGTCAGCAGAAACAACTAAGGTTAGGTCAGAGGACAGACTCGTTTTGTGTAAGCCCCCAGCACTGGCAGGTGCGAGGTCTGGATTCCTGGAGACTTTTGGTCGGCGATTCTCTCCAAATAAATTCGCAAGTGCCTCATGAGGATCGAACTGCAATGAAATTAGCTTCTGCAAAAGAACCATCATGTTCGTGGCCTACTTCATTGTGGGACAAATCTTTGATACGTCTCCTATCTCGACTTGGTAGTTGCATGACTTCTGTCTTTAACCTCTGTTCCGAAGCGTCCCCACTGACTGGCTTGCTACCAGCACCTGTTGTTGGCTTGTCATTAGCACTGACCCAGCTGGCCACGCCATGATCTGGCATTTCTCGCGTAACATTTCCATATATGCCGGCGATCAACTGGTTGTGTAGGTGCTCAATCTCTCCAGATGCTGTGAGTAGGAAGACATCGATTCTGGCTGAAAGCTCTGCCTGATTCAACTGACCTGCAAAAAGAATTAATTTACAATTGCGGCGCCCTGAGAGCTAGATGTATGCGCATATCATACCCATCACAAAGAGGCTTATAGACTCCTTATATACACCCCAATTGTCCCCAACAGCAGCCTTGAGCGCCGTGTATAACGGCTCCAAATCAATACGCGGAGGTACATGGAGGGCTTTGGATGGCTTTGCAATGCTGGTTGCTGTTGCGCCGATCGATTTGGGAGGTAGAATGGGCGTTGTAGATATGGCTGGTCGGCTGAGAGCCGCAGGATCAATGTCGATGTTCGGCATCGCGAAAGTCGGCACCCCAGAAGGCAGGCGTCGAAGCGCGACCTAGGATTTATCAAGATTCCATACAAGATCACGCTGCTAGATAAAGCGCGCGCGACAACAGAATTCGATGGTTCGAGATGCTAGGGCGTTGGTGTTGCGCTTGATGATCAGGGCTTGGTGGTCAGAATGGATTATGAGGAGACGGAGCCTGGAGGTTGAACGGTGCCAAGAAGGCTGGGAAGCCAGAACTTCAGCGGATTCTGGCGGGGGTCGCGTTCGCCCAAATCGGGACGCGTTCGAGTGCACTTCACCACCAGCTCCAACGTTCGAGGTTGTTTAACCCATACTATATGTGCAGATTCCTACACTAAACACATCTCATGCAGCAGCAGCCATGCGATCATGTCTCTGCGCAATCAACGAGTCAGCATCGGAATCGATAAGTTAGTGCAGCAACTCTTGGTGAAGATTCCCGGCGAGGATCCTGCCGATGCGGAAGAACGTGAGAATAATGCGATAGACTTTGTGCGAGAAGTCCTAGGAAAGTAGGTTGCTTCCCTGATATTTAGAATTCTCCATCTTCCTGGCGCATCAGCTAATCTATTTTAGTGAGAGTGGTCCTGCCGTTGTCGCAGATATCAACCAGGCTTCGGATCTCATCAAGAAAAAGCTGATACAGACAAATCCGAACCCCGAGAAGGCCCTCCGATTCACAAATCTGTACAGCAGACTCCTTTCCATTCCGGTCATCAAACAAAAGTGGGCTGTGCTATACTTCCTCTACCAGCTGGGCGATCAACAGCAACCAAAGATACCGCCTGGCCTGACAAGCCCTTTCAAGAGTCCCGTGAAAAAGAGAAGTAGGCGGTCAAGAGATCTCGACGATGGACCTTCGCAATCCCCAAAATACGTCTCTAGACGAGAAGAGAAGGAGCTCTCGGAGGCATTTGCGCCGGAGGGTCTAAAGAGACTCCCGGAGCGAGATGGGGGACAGCGAGATAGGATTGAAGAAGAACGAGCTGTCTCCAATATAACTCCTGCTATACAACACAAGGGAGTGACTCTAAAATCGGCCTTGCTTGCAGATAACCATGTCGAAATCAACCCGCCAGAAACAGCACTCCTGCGAGACTTACCATTTACACTACAAGGTCTCTCTTCTACTCACTTACCCTTCTCTTCGGAATCTACATTGAAGCTCCCCACCACATTACCGGTTCCGATCATCTCGATACTTCACACACTAGCTGAGCCATCGTTACTATACAGAGGTTTATCATCTTTTGTTCAATCAGCGGATGGCGGCCTGCTAGGACAGAGCTTACGGGCAGCTATTGCTGGAGAACTGAGGTCATACCTTGGATTAGTCGCAACTCTCGAAGGCCAGATACGACGAGCTCTTACGTCTTTAGATGAGTCGCAGCCACGGAATGGTATTGGAAAGGCTGGAGTTACCCTCAAACGTTGTGTTGTCTGGACACGTGAAGCAACAATGGGCCTGCGGTTAATGAGCTTGATTGGGGAAGAATCAAAGAGCAAGAAAGGAGGTCAACTCATCTCCCTCATTCATAGCTTTTCATCATCTCATGGTGACCCCATGGTCGGGGCCTTTGCAGAAAGGCTTTTGATACATGTCACTCGACCCTTCTATGATATGCTACGGCACTGGATCTATGATGGAGAATTGTCGGATCCTTACCATGAATTTTTCGTTTCTGAACAAAACCCAAATACGATCAATGATGCACAGAATGGGAAAAGTCGAGGAGGAGCAAGCAGTGTTTGGGAAGACAAGTATAAGCTGAACGAAAATATGGTGCCTAGTATCATTACTCAGGACTTTGCGCAAAAGGTGTTCTTGATCGGTAAATCATTGAATTTCATCCGATATGGTTGTGGCGATTCACAATGGGTGGAAGCTTATTCCAAAGCTGCATCGAAAGAGCTCCGATACGGTGATACAGCTACTCTCGAAACTTGGATTGATGAGGCATATAAGACGACGATGGCTCGCCTGATACACTTGATGGCAGAGAAATTCCATCTCTTTGAGCATTTGAAGGCCCTCAAGAACTATATTTTACTCGGCCAAGGAGACTTTATTGCACTCCTCATGGAATCTCTTTCATCTAATCTTGACCGCCCGGCTGGGGCTCAATACAGACACACGCTAACTGCCCAGCTTGAACATGCCATTCGTGGCTCCAATGCACAATACGATTCACCAGAAGTGTTGCGCAGATTAGATGCACGGATGCTTCAACTTTCCCACGGAGATATCGGATGGGACTGCTTCACTTTGGAGTACAAGATTGATGCTCCCGTGGATGTCGTCGTCACAGAGTGGGGAAACAGACAGTATCTAAAGGTTTTCAACTTTTTGTGGAAAGTGAAGCGTGTGGAATTCGCATTATCGTCAACTTGGAGGAGGTGTATGACAGGTGCAAGGGGTGTCTTGCAAGGAGACGACAAGAAAGTGGCACAAGCATGGAAATTGACACGAGGTGTTCTTGCCGAGATGATTCATTTCATTGGTCAACTGCAGTATTATATCCTGTTCGAAGTCATCGAGAGTTCTTGGGACGAGCTCCAAACCGCAATACACAAAGAGGGTTGCACTTTGGACGATCTCATCAAGGCACATACGAAGTACCTAAATGCAATCACACACAAAGGCTTACTTGGCGCGAAAAAGAAGCATACAAGTGGAGAGAGCGACGACAATACATTCATGGTTCAGCTTGGTGAGATCCTCCGACTTATGCTCAGCTACCGGGATGCTGTAGATGGTCTCTACAGCTTCTCGGTGTCTGAGTTCACACGCCGTCAAGGTGTAGACGTGCGAACTGAGATTCAAGGCAGAAGAGAGGACGACGAAGGCAACTTCGTCAACACACCAGCAACTACGCGGCGTGGACCTAAACATCTTGTCGACTCAACTCCGGTACTAAGCCCTGAGAATTCCATTCCCGATGAGTTTCCCGCCTTGCAGGAAAGATTGCAAGCTCTCGGTGCGCATTTCAAATCGAGAGTTAGCCTGCTGTTGGGTGATCTCGCTTACCAACCTGATGTTGACATGAGGTTTTTGGGTGTAGTCATGAATTTCAATGATGTTTATCAACCGGCAAGGAAGAAATCGAGTAGGCCTGGTCCTTCGAGAGAGCAGGGAAGAAATTCTACAAGATGATGGATCTTTCTTGTGGATGTTTATGGAAGCATTAGCGGGCGTTTTAGTGGGCAGATGACATGCGATGTGGGAATGATAATGAATTGGTTATGAAATGCGTCCTTTACAATCATCCTCTACAAGAATATCTGTACAAGCTGACAGTTCATATGCTATGGTTAGTAACTTAGGAAGACCACCTAGTGACTTCTCACACGGGCTTGCTTCTCATACTCAGAATACCAAATCTTTTGATCAGTCAAGTCCAAGTGGGCAGCAGCCGAGTTGCCAATCCTGGCATAAATTATCACATTTCAAGAAGCTACACGTACACTAAGCTTGAAGAGCAGTCTCCTCTCTGTTCTGCAACGATCCTCCAGCTCTGATCGCCGCACTCTCCTTCTTCCAATCCCTAAGCTCTTTCTTCTCACCCACTGCTCCCCACCCTCCCCCGCCAGGCGTGCATATAATGATCCTCTCTCCTGGTTTCATAGCGGCCGTGTTCTTCCCACCTAGATTGATCCTTCTCTCTTCAGTCTCCTTCCCGTTCGCTACCTTCCTAACCCAGATATTCAACCCACACTGTGCGTCTTCGCCGCCTACTAGACCATAAGGATGGTAAACCCGACGCTCACTAAGAATAGACACTTGAACAGGAATTTTGAACTCAATATCTCGAATCACACCGTCTCCGCCACGATGTTGCCCACGTCCTCCAGAGCCCTTTCTGAGCGAGAACTCTCGCAGAATGACCGGATATCTGCGTTCAAACACTTCGGAATCCGTGATGCGGGTGTTGGTCATATGAGTGTGCACGCCGTCTGTTCCATCCCAATCTGCGCCTGCGCCAGAACCTCCACTGATCGTTTCGTAGTATCCGAATCCCTTAACATTTTTGCCTCCAACATTTCCTCCGTACCCGAAGGTCAGGTTGTTACAATCTCCTTGGCTGGCAGCGCAGGCTTTGAAGGCTTTGAGGATGACGTCGGTAACTCGCTGGGAAGTGAGGACGTTTCCGCCTACAACGGCGGCTTTGTCTGATGGGGAGAGGAACGAGTTGGGTGGAATGAGGACGGTGACGGGTTTGAGACATCCTTGATTAAGAGGAATATCTTCAGAGATGAGAGAACGCAGACAGTAGATTATTGCGCTATATGTTACTGCCTGGGGTGCGTTGGTATTGGCTGTTGAGAGTTACTCAAAGGTGCATATGAGAGAAAGCTTGCGAGACAAATTCGATCATGCAACGCTGCAGACTTTTTGTGAATTCGAAGAAATCAAACTTACCATAAACCTCGGGCCCCGTTCCAGTGAAGTCAAATACAGCCTCTCCTTTCTCGGCATCGATTTTTATATTCAGTTGAATGGGACTTCCGTCGTCCATATGATCGATAGCGGAGAGATCTTGACCTTCAAATCTCTTACTGACTTCCTTCAACAAGTTCCTAACACTCAATTCTGCATTTTTTTGAATATTGACCATGTAGAAGTTGACCACTTCTTCTCCATACTCCTCAATCAAAGACGAAATCAGGTTGATGCCCTTCATGTTGCTGGATACCTGTGCTTTCAGATCTGAAAGGTTGTCACTCAAACATCTAGTTCCACTGCAACCTTCGTATTTTGCAGGTTCATGCAGAAGTAGTTCAATCATTCTCTCCTCGTTAAACTTTCCGGCACTAACAAGCTTTTCTGACTTGATGGCAGCACCTTCCTGGAACAATTCCCGAGAGTGTGGTGGCATACTTCCTGGCAGGATACCGCCAATATCTGCATGATGTGCTCTACTTGCTATTGATCGTCAGCATATTTCGGTAGTTAATTACCATAAAATAAATGCGAGTTTGGACCCTCTAAGATGAAATGCGTTGCACGGCGCGTGTGGGAAAATGGGAATGCCCAATACATACCCACATAGAACAGGATTCTTTCTCCGGCTTCGTCAAAAGCTGGAGTTATGACCGTGATATCAGGAAGATGTGTTCCTTTAAAGTGAATTAGAGCTTCCTGCATCTCCATTGCGAGATGTTTGGGTAAACATACCTCCATATTCGGGATGATTGGAGACCAAAACGTCTCCTTTGACGAGCTTTCCACGCCAAATTTCTGCCTGACGTCTAATACACGTTGACATAGATCCCAAATGGACGGGTAGGTGTGGAGCGTTGGCGACAAGATTTCCATCAGGATCGAAGAGTGCGCAAGAGTAGTCGAGTCGTTCTTTTACATTGGTGCTGACAGCGGTTTTTTGAAGAGCGCGACCCATTTGCTCTGCAATAGACATGAAGCGGTTTGCCTATTGAGTAGAGAGTGTTAGATTCGATCTTGGTTGGATGGGATACGTGACAAACTCACAAAAATGCTCAGCATGATAGGATCGACCTTGCCTGTCGTATCCAGTTTTGATCTTGTGCTAAAATTAGAAATCTGACCCTCGGACAAGGGCGGAGACAGTGAGAGAAACGACTTACAAGTCTCTGTTCTTTGCATCCCCAATATTGATAACCGCATGGGTTTCAGTGACCAATGCAGCAGATGCCGGTGGCAGTACAATAGTCTGTGTTCCGTCGACCAAGATAGCAGGGCCTTTGATTCGATCACCAACCGTAAGATCATCTAGTTTATAGATTGCAGTGTCTAATCGGCCACCTTCAAAGTATATACTTGAGCGGCTGTGCTCTCTACCATCAGCAACATCTTTTGGCGTGATATCCTCTAGCTGTTGATCCACCGTTCTGTCTAGACCCGAGAAGCTCTTTCCAATACCTCGAACTCTGACATCATCGACAATGATATCTCGATCCGGTAAAGTAAAACCAAACTCCTGCTGATGCCTCTTTACAAAAGCCTTTCCGAATGCCCAATCATCGCCACCAAACTCCTTCTCTGCCTCTTCTTTCCCAACTAAAATCATCAGTGAAGTTTCCGTTCCTCGGTATCTCATGTTAAGATATTCCTCAAACTCGATTGATTCGTCTCTGAATCCTTGTTCCTGCAGAGCAACCTTTGATTTTTGCTTTAATTCTTCCATCTTGGCTTTGAGCGAATCTTGGACATCTCCACTGTCTGCCCAGACTTTAGAATCTGGCTCTTGTCGTTCGTCCACGACATCTGCAAGTCCCATTCCATAAGCAGATAATACCGAGGAATATCTATGTATGAGAATCTGTTGTATGCCAAGACCTGAAGCAATGGCGACAGCATGTTGGCCCTGAGCGTGTATCAGATATTGTCCAAAGAAATAAAACCTCGCAAAGACTTGAAGTTGAAAGGAAAGAGAATCACCTACTCCAGCTCCTCCAAAGGTTGCCAGCCGATGTTTTGAAATATCATGACCCTTCGCCTCTGTCAAAGAGCGAATGGGTCTCGTCATTGCTTCGTTGGCCACATTTAGAAAGCCGTAAGCGACTTCGTCGACACTCATGTTACCCCCTCCTGCATTGACTTCCTTGGCCAGTTCCTCAAGTACCTTCTTGCTGGCCTCTACATCTAATCCTTCATTCTCTTTTTCGCCGAATATCTTTGGAAAGAACTCTGGCAGCAAACGTCCCAAATAAAGATTCGCATCCGTCACCGTGGCAGGTCCGCCCTTGCGATAACAAGCAGGTCCAGGATGCGCGCCCTAAAATGTCAATACTTTGAAGCTAAGCAGAGGATCAGAGACTTACAGCCGATTCTGGACCGACGATCTAATTATTGAAATTAAGGTCAGCATATATTCTTCTTGGTGATGTTTTGACAACGGAAACTTACAAATAGTCCATTCCGGAACATTAGCCTACTGCCACCTCCTGCGGCCACAGTGTTGATATCGAGCTGAGGCGATTGAATGGTCACACCTGCTGTCGTTGTCTCAAAAACATGTTCATACTTGCCCGAACCGTAACGAGATACATCTGTTGAGGTGCCTCCCATATCAAATCCGATCACAGGAATCCTCGTTTTTGGATCGTACGAAGTCTATCATACGAGTCAGTATATGTTGAAAAAAGAGTTGACACAACAAACCATAGCGAACCCGACATATCCTCCAGCTGGGCCACTGAGAATCCCACGCAATCCGTTAAACTTGTCAACATCTACCAATCCTCCATCGCTTTGCATAAACTCGCATCTTACTCCCTTTTGGTCCACCTCTTTTTTCACACTCTCAACACCAATACCACCTTCAAAACCGGCTTGGAAACCAGAAATGTATTTCTTGATCGCAGGCGTGAGATATGCATCTACACATGTGGACGTAGCCCTAGGTACTAGTTTTATCATAGGCATCAATTCATGACTCAACGATACATGCGTGAAGCCAATATCCTTGGCTATTTTTCCAACCAGAGCTTCGTGATTGGGGAAAGTAAATCCATGCATCAAACAGACTGCAATACTTTTGATACCCGTGTCGTAAAAGGTTTGAAGTTGTTTGCGAATGGCACCCTCATCTGGTCGTTTCAATATCCGTACGGCTTCCGAGGATACACCCTTAACAAGGTCACTATCTTCGTTATCCTCGCCAACTTGAGTGATGTTTCTATGTGGATCTTCTGCATAGTCTTCTAGTGTCACTCTTTCGTCGATTTCGAGAACTGATTCATAGATCAAATCAGGTTTCCTGATAGCCAGGTCGAAGATCTTCGGACGGGTCTGGTTGCCAATCACAAGGCAGTCTTTGAAACCTTTCGTTACCACCATCAGTACTTTCTCGCCTTTCCTCTCCCTGTTTAGTCAGTAAGTTTTCAGTAATCAGATAGCTGTAACTTGGTACATACAACAACGCATTAGTTGACACTGTTGTACCCATCCGGATTTCTTCAATTGAAGACGTATCGATGGCCTGGCCTCGGGGAATCTCCTTATTTAGAAACTTTGACATCAGACGTCGGATTCCTTCTAGAGGTGCATCATCATAATTCGATGGATCTTCGCTGAGGAGTTTGATAACTATGTCATCGCTCATCTTTCCTGTACCAGGATTTCCAACACCTAGAGCATTGTGAGCATGTGATGCTCCTGAGGGCCGGAGAACCCGAGTAGTATCTCAAGTGTGTGAAGCAGAGAACTGTATTGTACGTGATCGTACTCTTTTCTCAGCTGGAACACTTGTGCCAGCATAGTAAAAACTAATAACAAACGAACACTCTTGGAACTCGGCAACCAGAACTTGAAAACGTTCAGGGAGAGACGCCACTTGCTCCATACTTGAGTGGAAGATTTCACAGATAAAATGATAAAAAGTAAGCTGACTAACAGTCACAAAATGTGCCACCCCTCTGTCAAAAACTTGGTTAGCTGATGTACATGGGCCAGGACACTGCCATAACTCATCTGGCAATAGTTCCAAGGGAAAACCTACATCAATAGCAATACGAATTCCCCGCTTTCCTGTCTGAGCATCCATTCTGACTCAGGTATGTTCTTGAAGGTTTATTAGATGGTGTTGAAAAAGTGGAAATAATTGTAAGGTTGCTTTGAAATACATCTATCCAGAGAATTGATAGTGGATGACGGAGGACTTGCCTTGCACAGAACGAGAGCTTGACAGTGGTGTCCCCCAGACCGCCCGGCAGAAACACCCAAAGAGGGGAGGGTCAACACTAAAAATTCATTCTCCATCGACCTAAATCTACACGCTCGCCGTTCACGACTTTACACCCTTTTCTACGACATTACAACCATGGGCAAACTAAAGACCAATAAGCGTAACAGTGCGGGTGCCGCTTCATCGCCGTATGCAAAGGCACAAGCGACCACAAATAATGTTTTCAAATTCGTAAGTAAAAAACCACCCCGCAAGATGTGCCTTGGTTCAATTATCATACCCAAGAAATAGCTAACATATGCGACAACCAGAACACGAATGTGGGCCAGCATATCCTCAAGAATCCCGGTGTAGCCGAAGCCATCGTTCAAAAGGCCAATCTGAAGCCTTCCGACGTCGTCCTCGAAGTCGGTCCCGGAACTGGAAATTTGACTGTCAGAATTCTCGAGAAGGCGAAGAAAGTGATTGCTGTCGAATTGGATCCTCGAATGGCGGCTGAAGTCACAAAGAGAGTGCAGGGAAGACCAGAACAGAAGCGGTTGGAGGTGTTGCTAGGCGATGTGATTAAGACGGAACTACCTCCATTTGATGTTTGCATTAGCAACACTCCATATCAGGTCCGTACCTCCTACTAGTCACATCATGGTTCTTGTGCCACATTCTGACATTATTTGGAAAAATAGATTTCGAGTCCCCTGGTATTCAAGCTTCTCGCCCTTCCTAATCCACCACGAGTCTCGGTTCTCATGTTTCAGCGCGAATTCGCTCTACGTCTCACCGCTCGCCCTGGAGATGCTCTCTACTGTCGTCTATCCGTCAATGCGCAATTCTGGTCCAAGATCACACACATCATGAAAGTCGGCAAGAACAATTTCAAGCCTCCTCCACAAGTTGAATCGTCCGTTGTCAGAATTGAGCCAAAGATGGGTTCTGATCGACCAGCTGTGAGTTGGGATGAGTGGGATGGCATGTTGCGCGTTTGTTTCGTGAGGAAAAATAGGACGATGAGAGCGAGTTGGCTGGGTACGAAGGAGGTGTTGAGTATGGTGGAGAGGAATTATCGTGTTTGGTGCGCGATGAACAATGTCGCTCTTGATGATACTGTGGTGGGAGAGGAGGACGAGGATGAACAGATGGAGGTCGATGACGGCGGTCCAACGGAAGAGGAGGAATGGGGAGGAATGGATGTTGAGGAGGACGACACACCATCATTTTTCAAGGAAGAGGCGGACAAGTCGAACGAGTTTGTGAAGACGAAGAGTAAGAAGAAGAAAACCAGGGTGGCCGAGCTGGTGAGAGAGAAGATCAGGATGGTATTGGAGGATAAGACGGAGTTAGCTGATAAGCGTGCTGGAAAGTGTGATGAAAACGACTTCTTGAGGTTGTTGTATGCATTCAACGAGCAAGGCATTCATTTTGCCTGAACAGAGCGTACAAAATTGTCAAATCATTAGCATGGCGTTGGAGGGTTCAATTTTGGTAGACCGGAGATCAATGAACATGAATTACGAGCAGTACCACTATATTTTTTTTTTCACTTACTGTTTAGTTCATTTAAAAGCGTGACAATTGCACAAGACGACTGTTTCGTTTCGATAAGACTTCATATAATTCTTCCAATCGCTTTAGTTGTTTCCGCCACTTCAATCGTTCTTACCGATTTGATCCGGTTACCAAGAACGTGATCGGTTTATCCTAGAAAGTCTCATCCTTTGTGCACCCACTTACACTGTTAAAATTAAAGGCAAAAGTAAGTCCGCTCGGATAGTAAATAGTTCTAAGCGAAACTTTAAACGTTGGTTTAGGTTTAGAGTCCTTCAATCCTAATTGTTAATGAGATCCCTAAGTTGCGGTTTTATTGACCAATTTACCGAGCCCAGATTGCAGCATCACTTCTTCACATCTACATAATTCGAATATTGTTTTGATATGAGGTCGGTTCACATTAAAAACAAAGACAAAGCTGTCACAAGTATCATGGAACCTGAGTTGCAGCAAAAGTCCATGATATCACCTCCAGCTTCGGTGCAGTGTTTGCTCTTGCAACAGCCCTTACCATGACCACAACTTCACATTTCATATATAATAACAGGCAGATATAAGTCCTCCGCCATGACAAGAAAAAGCAATAGACCATTTCAGTCAGTTGAAAGCCCAAGTACTACCTGCATTAAACTCGAGATGCCTTCAAGGTGTTTTTTGACTTGATAGCGGGACCATTGCAATGATTGGCACAGTTGCCATAGGGCTACTGTCACTTTGAAATGTTCCCAGCCGCCAAGCCTGCAAACCGCCAAGCCTGCAAACCGCCAAGCGAGAGTATCAACAGACTTTTGGGCAAAACATAAATTTTCTTCCCACACTATATCAACACATTGTGTATATCAATGCAACAATCTTCTGTTTGGTCAAAAATGTCAAAAAAATAACAGTTTGCACACTGTGAGGTTCGAACTCACGCTGTCGAGAATTTTCATTAGCTTAAGTTCGAACATTGCGACAAAGGGGTGCAATCCAAGAATTCTAGTTCTGGACACAAGAGGGAGGATGCTCACCTCTTTCGAAATGGTGTTCACGTTCTTTCGGACTTAAAACCACCGCCTTAGACCACTAAACATATGTTAGAAACATGAGTGACGACGCAGATGTAGTAGAGGTGTGTATGCAGGAAATTGTACGTGGGTAGTAACGAAAGGAATATTTACCTCGGCCAAGTGTGCTGTTCACTATTTTTAGATCGACCGCGACTTATTTAGTTACATACCCCTGTGACAACAGAAGCCAGAATCTTGGGTTATATAATTGGTGCTTGTCTCGCTAAGATGATGGTGTTGTGATGTGTGGGGTGGGGAGGCGGAAGGGTGGGATATCGACATCCCACTTTCCACCAAGCGACCATAACGCCGAGAACCCACTCAGTCGTCACTCTCAGATGATTACATTGCACAAAATACATCAATACAATCCATAGCCAAGTTTTTGGAATATCTTCCGTATCAAACGGTACAAGTACTGTTCATTTGTATCGCGATGATTTTCTCAGGACTGACTTCCGGCTAATTTTAGCGTCGTGCGTCCGTCTCAGCTGGTACAAAATTGTGGAAGTCAAACTCACGAGTATCTCGAAGGACCAAACGAATAATCTACATGAAGAGAGTCCAGAGTGCGGTTTAGGACTTATTTCGGTTGTCTCTCCTTGATAGATTCTATCTGATACTCCAAATTTTCAAATCAAGTTGTTTTTTTCTTGTAATGTATGTACGTGAATTATCATTATTACTCAATCGAACGTTCATCATGAGATACAAAACTACAAAAGCCATGCAAAATATCCCAGTGCCATTCGAAAGATACTTCCAAACGCCAAAAACGAAGAGCCATTCGAATGGACCATGCTTTTATGCAGGAAATCGACCCATCCATATGTGCAACCGTTTAACCGCCATGCCTCTCACTCGGAATCAACTCATAACCACCCTCTGGCGAGAGAACAAACGCCGACAGCGAAATTAGTGTCGAAGACAAAATCGCTATGCTCCAGCTGACTGTGCAAAGTACCCACGCTCTATCTAACTTCCATCCACCAAAAAACCTATCATCATAATCAAACAAGTATGTCTATATCAATCGGGTCAGCCCAGTACCCATCTCAACTTAAAGGGAAATAAAGGGAACATACCACGATAGCCATACAAGCACACTGCAAAACTCCCACGACTCCTAACAAAAGCGCAAGAAGTTTCCATCCTCCCTCCCTCTTCTGCTTTCCACCCACAAGCACAACTACAAAAGCGACTAGAGTAGCCAACTCCAACACAGCCGCGAAACTCATCATGAATCCTACGCTCCTCCACATACTGCAGAAATATCTATCCTCGCCGTGGCAATCTTCATACTGTGGGTAGCTGTGGCAGGCGGTATCGGTTGAACTACATGAGCGGTGTAGGCCGACTGTTTTGCGGATTTGAGTACCCGAGGGGGTTGTGACCGTCCAGCTTATCCAGGCGGGGATGAAGATGGAGGCGATTGTCATGATGGTTGCTATTTTACTATTAGTACTGGACCGATATTTATTGAATTGGATTTTGCGCAAGATACGCACCTGCGAGGAATGCAACCAGCCCGGTTGCGTAGACGATTGAGCGTGTCATTACGGTTGGTTAGATCTCGTTCGATGGATACATGTGCTAGTTGTTGGACCGAATGAGATCTTTCAATTATTCCTTATAGCGTTGGCATTCGAAAAGCAATTCCTCCAAGGATCAAGAATTATACCTCAGGAGGAACTGTGGTCGAAGGTTGATATAATTGGATGTTTAGATTGGGAGGTACGAAAGTTGCCGCCTGTTCGAATTACGACTCCTCCCTTAAACGACCCTCCGGATCGCAGAAAATTACGCAAATGACCAATGCTGTTTCCTCAAAACGGGAAATATATAGACTGAGAAAGGCGGAAACGTGTTCCTGACATTCAGTTGTTCAGAAAAGACGAAAGAGAATCGGTGTGAGGTCGTTACTGTATTGTGTGGTTGGTGCCAATGACGATTTTGAAATCCGATCACCCCACCATTGTGGAGTTGCATGCCAAGTAGGAAGGATTTTGTTCACGAGACACAATTCCCATGCTCATGGGAGATAACGATTCGGTTTGCAATGATTATCGGCTGTTAGCGAGTAAATAATTGGGGTGTTCATTGTTTGATTGTTCGTTTTAGATATTGGTGCGAGGCTTTTGCTTCTGCACCTTAATTTTCTGCACATTGACCACTCGAATGTCTGGCAGAACCTCCCAACCCCGCAAAAATCACTAAAGTCCCATCATTCTGTACTTCTCAATCACTATCACTTCCAGAGCTACTATCTGAGCTCGAGTCCGAATCCGAATCAGAGTCAGAGGATGAAGAAGACGACGATGAATCGCTAGATGATGCAGATCCCTTTCCACCCTTTGCTGCTGCAGTCTTCGGACGCTCCTCCTTATCACTCTCCTCATCGCTCGAAGAATCTGAAGAGTTTGACGAACTACTATCCTCCTCAACCACTGTCCTTTGCTTCCGTTTTCTAGCCATTTTCTGTGGAAGAGCTTCTTCCTTGTCAAAGTGACCTCCATTCTTAGGCACAACCTCCGCAGGCTCGTTCAGCAGCCCTCCACTGGCAGCAAGCTCAGCCAGAATTCTCTCAGATCTCATCCGCCGCGCTGCCCTCACCCGCATCGCCGAGTCTGAAAGTCCTGCCAGAACTCCTTCCTCATATCCAATGTCCGAAAAGTTTTGCGTCGTCATCATAGTCGCAACGTAGTCCTTCATTGCCATGTCGTACTCATACTGCTTCTGGTCTTTGTCTCCCATTTTGAGTGGGAAACCTCCAGTACTAGCTTCCAAGTCCGCAACTTTGATACCTAGAGCAGTATCTCGTAGTCTTGTGCGAACTCCGCCTTGTAATCCGCGGATGTATTCGTAGAGAAGTATCGACTGATCGGTTGGCACAATCGCAACGTCGAATGCGTGTTTGAGGAGCTGATTCTGGTGGTTTTTATTGAACTTCCAAGAACCTCTCGAATCGTGGTACTGGCGTAGGTACCTGAGAAATGGTGGTGTCGGTGAATTTGCAGCTGGTGTCTTCTTTTCGACTTTTGATGCTTTGACGCCTTTCTCCTTCTTGACTTTCTTCGCTTTTTTCTCATTGGCAAACGGATTAACTTGTTCCTCTACGGGCGCAGCCTCCACAATTCGTAGAGCAGAAGTCGACTCTGTAAATTTCTGACCAGAGCCAGAATCCCGCTCCTTCTGCGCCGCTTCCCAACTCTGGAAGAGCTGCTTCGTACTATCTCCGTCCACAACTTTTGTCTCTGGTGTAAAAGAAACAGACTTTTTCCTCTCAATTTTCGGTGTATTTGGTAATGGATCCGTATGTGAAGAGCCTTGCGACTCGACCTTTGCCCTCTTCAAGGCTGGAACAGTCTCAATTGGAGATTGTTTTCTCTTCGGCGACTGAACTTCTTCTGTCGGTGTATCTGAAGCTGACTTTAACTTAAGTCCCAATCTCTTCCAGGCAGGAAGTCGTGCTACCGGCTTGGCAGTAGAATCTGTTGCGGAGGGCATCGTTTCGTATCTCTGTCGCAAGGTGCAAAAATGAAGTGAGGATTACTAGGAAGTCGAAATTCTGAAGTTGAACTGCACTTTTTTATTGACATTCGAACAAAATATCTTGGCAAGGCTCGAGAAATTCTGAGGTATTCCGCTAACTACGGTGGCCTCGTTGTCCCATCCCCGTCCAGCCTGGAGCTCCGTCAGGCACGGTGATCGCGCGTCTCCTTCAGAAGAAGCTCCCCAAACGACAAACGTCTTCCCTCCCACAAAACGACGTACCTTGATTCTCACCAGACCCATTCCAATCGCAATACTTTGATCAGTACATCTGAAACCTTCTTTCACATAATTCAAAATGTCGGGTATGTACACTTCAAGATAGCTTCAAGGCTCCAAACAGCTAGGACAATACAGCTAACCAGCATCCCTCATAGGCAGCGCAGGATATGACAGACACATCACGATCTTCTCTGATCAGGGAAGATTATATCAAGTTGGTACGCATTGATTCCGGACCTCGGTAGAGAGCTGGGATTACCCAATATCGAAGAATGGGCTGGAGGCGAAGCATTGGAAGAGAAACACAGGGCTAATGGACGTCCACAGAGTATGCATTCAAAGCTATCACCGCTGCAAACATCATGTCCGTTGGTGTGAGAGGAAAGGATTGTGCAGTCGTTCTGTCGCAGAAGAAGGTTCCTGTAAGGGCAGCCTGTCCTTGTAATTCTGGCCATGGCTAACCCGCTCGTTTCCAGGACAAGCTCATCGACCCATCCTCCGTATCCCACATCTTCCAGATCTCCCCTTCCGTCGGCTGTGTTATGACCGGATCTATCGCAGATGCGAGAGCATCGGTGCAACGAGCAATCGGTGAGGCTGCAGAGTTTAGATACAAATACGGATACGAGATGCCCTGTGATGCTCTCGCAAAGAGAATTGCCAATATCAGCCAGGTGTATACACAGAGAGTAAGTACTTCAGATTTGGATATGCAGCAACATATTCCTGCATCCTAGACGTCATTTATTAACGGTTGTAGGCTTACATGCGTCCATACGGTGTGGCTACCACACTGATTTCGTTGGATTCCGAATTTGGCCCTCAACTGTACAAGTGTGACCCAGCTGGATACTACACGGGTTACAAGGGTACCGCATCGGGTCCCAAGCAACAGGAGGCGTTCAATCACTTGGAGAAGAAGCTCAAGAACAAGGAATGTGCGGACGGCAGCTGGGAAGACGTTGTGGAGCTTGGCATCACCACTTTGAGCACGGTGCTTAGCGTGGACTTCAAGAAGGGCGAATTGGAGATTGGAATCGTCGGTGGACCTAGGGCGGATGGCAAGGAAGGGACCGACCCGGGTTTCAGGGCTCTGACAGAGGATGAGATTGATGAGAGGTTGCAAGCTATTGCTGATAAGGATTGAGCATGTAATCATTTGCGATATCCATGAAGTCACATTAGCAAGAGCACTCTGCACGTCGGATGAGGTCGAGCTGGGCCAATGGATCGGTGTATATTAGGTATGGGAGGGGGAGTTAGTGCTAGCCAAAAATCCTTCATCATCTGTGTCACTTGGTTCAAATTTCTTTCCTTGGAAACCGAATGACCAAGGGTGAAGCAATACACGAATTGAGTTTCGTGTTCGCAATATGTTGACCAGCATAGTGAAGGGCACAGAAAAGCGTAGTGTGCTTTCATCCTTGCCATCCGGTGGGTGGTACGGGATCTGAGCGGATGCAGGATGGGCAAGATTCGAGGAGAATTCAGACATATTGAAAAATGACATCGTATTGAGAGGAAATTCCCATTGGAGAGAGACCCTGTCCACGCTGGATGTCAATATCATCATCAATTTCAGCATCAGCGCATCAGGGTTTATGGGATCAGGGTTTAGGAGGAACGAACCAAGACATGCACACAAACGTTTCAGTACCGTCATAACCTTAACATTCTTCAACGTAGTGAGAGGGGGGGGCGGACATGTTGAGTGAGTGAGGTGAATACTCCGAGTGCAGTCGTAGGCTGAGTAGCTCGAGTAGCTCGAGTAGTATGAAGTGTGGTGTATGTGAGTTTGATAGTGCTAGTGCGAACGCTCGGGACACCGAACAGCCCATGCAGGAACGACCAACAGGCGCAGTCACGCCGGAGCCAAACCCGGTTGGGCGCCGTGCGTCACACGAACGGGTTCAGCCCTCAGCAAGCGACACCCACGATGTCTTCGAAGTCTTGGGAGCGCGGCCATTGAGAGGTCTGACTGGACGCTGCGCTTGCAGGAACGGCTGCACGTTCTGCATGGAGTATTCACGGCGCCATGACTGGCTGGCAAACGACCGTGGCGCTTCTGGTGCTTGCTGGAATCCCAAAAAAGATGGCAGCGAAAGCATCATGGTGCATCAGAATGCCTCGTGTGTTCACGCCTTGCCTGCAAAGCGTCTGATATCCTGCAGAGAGGTGTAGTGAGGTGCAGATCGTGCAGCGAGGAGGCTCTTGTCCCCCCGGTCGTTTTCCCTACCCACCGCCCACCAGGGCTGGCAGTACTTACCCGCTTCGCTCTCCTGCTCACTCCTTCTCCCCCTTCTCACTGCCAAAGCCTCACACCTCTGGACCCCCATCTTCCCAAACTGCATTGGCTGCATGGCTTGGCCACACCTCGTCCCAGCTTGGTAGGGTTCCGGCTCGTGGGTTTTGAGCTCGGCTCGTCCACAACTTCCCAGATGGTTCCCCACACTGCCCGGAAGTCTACTCCTCATGCTTCCTCGTCGATGATTCAGACCTCTCCACTGGCGCGATATGTGTTGAGATTTCCCATCTCATGGCTGAAGGAAATACCCGTTAGCCAGCCACTAAATCTCGTGAGAGCGAATGCTTCCAAGATGCTGGTCCCAAGCAGGACCGCAATCTTTCATCCCATCTTCTATTAGTTGAAAGGCTTCATAAACCTCCGTTGGGCCTGCCGTCTCCGAGACAGCTTTCCCATTCCAGCACCACTTTCTCTACTCTCACTCTTCCATTCATTGCCTTTGCCTCCTGCCTTTTGCCTTCCATATTGCCTTCGCTATTACGTGTTACCTCTCGCTCTCCACTTGTCTTCCCGTTTCCAGCTATCGAGTTTCCTTCCAATTGAAAATCTTTTCCTGCATTCACAATGGCAGACGGATGTGAGTGGGATAAATTTTGTCTCCCCAGGATTTTGCCTCCTTTCCCCCGCTACCCGTTTTTGGGGTTGAAGATCATAGAAGAATACAAAGACATGGTTGGCTGACTTGAGATTTCAGTAAACGATGAACGTACTGCTCGGGTAGCAGACCTCCTTTCGGATTTCCGAACATTGCAATATTACATTGCAGCAGCTCCGACGGAGCCAAATCACCAAGATGACTACTACACGGAGGGATGGGCTGCGCTCAGACAGTGTAGTATCGATGGTCAACATATCTTGAACTGTGCTGCCGAGACTCGCGTCCCAAGAGTTCAAGGTGGTCCACTTGAGCAAGCCAAGGCAGAGCTTCAGCAGTAAGTCCGAATATCACTACTAGAAATACAATCCATCTAATCATTTCCCAGAGTTTTGCTTGATGCATACTCGCGTCGCCACGAGGCCCAGAAAATCTATCTTCGCCAGGCTGCGGCTCAAAGATGGGTGGGATGGCGTGAACATGTCCTTCAAGGCCAGAGACCTCACACAGGTCACACTGAACAATTGGCTGCTTGTGATTCCCAATTACGCGCTGTAAGCACTGAGAGAAGCCTCTTTCACTATCTGACTTCTGAGACTAACATACTCACAGGAGCTTGCGGGCATTACAGACGACTCAATTTACTCAGACATGCGCTCTTCTGACTACCAAATGGGTCGCTGGACGACGGAAGATCCCAGCCTTCGACATGTCCATCGCTGGGTTCGCGCACGACGATGAGACAAAAGAAATGATTTTTTTGACGAAATGCGAAACGAACGAAATCATGAATGAGACGGACACCATCGACAAACTAGACTGGAAAAAAGGGAAGGAAAAGTAATATCGGGCATTTTTTATGGGATTATTGTTTCTTATGTTTACGGGATACCATACATTGGGACGGCGGCGTATATCACTATGTTCTTTGCTCGAGTCTGGATACTGAGCCACCTCTTAGATAACCTCCTACCTTGGCATTGGATTGCGTGGCAGGGTTTGGAACCGTACTGCTGGTCGGTTTAATCATAATTTTCAAGTTAGATATTGCTATATAAGGATGATCGCACGAGAGTAATTTATTATTCGACTCTACTAAAAGGTCCGTTGAACTGAAAGCATCTATTTGGTCTTGCTTTGAACACAAAGTGCAATTCCTCCCAATGATAAAGCCATCCCAAACCAAGTATCTTTCATGTCAGTCATTAGCCGAACCTTCCAAAATGATTACAACGCTAGAGATACATACCTCTTCCAATCACCTTGCGGTCGACATACCAATCTCCCAATACTGTAAACAAAAAAGCCAAGGAATTGGTAATGGGCACAGTCAAACTCAATTCTGCACTCCGTCAACAGCCATCTCACGAATACAATTACAACATCACAAAGGCAAAACGCACCAGCCTTTCCAATCAGCAAGAAGAACCACACACTTCCAGTCAGGTTGATGACTAGCGGTACCGCATAGCGCGGATTCCTCAGCAAATCGACCACGCCAAAGAAGGCGCCGTACACCTTAGTCTTGAACCAGCTGTTGACGACGGCCGGCGACTCAAGGATGGGATGGGCGGGCGGCTTGTGGTTTCGCGCCGCCGCGCGGATGAAGGGCGTCGTGAAGCCCCATGCTATGCCGATGAGGATGAAGCCGAAGATGTATCTGATAATGGTGCTGGGTGGCTCCGCCAATGTGGTGACGGGGACGGGGGAGTCAGACATCTGTGGGCTAGTGCGTGCAAGGATTGATAGATGGTCAGATCAATGTGCTCCGTAGGCGAGGATGGTGGTGATAGTATGGGCGAGTAATGGTGTTGTGGTGTGGTTAGGATGCAAATTCAATGTCACGTTTGTGGTGCAGGACCAGACAATACGCCACGATTCGCACGCTTTCCACATGTTCCACATGTGAGGGAGGTTGAGGTCTATTTTTGGGAACTGGTCTTAGTGTGGCTGGTGTGGCCAGTGTGGTTGTGGCTGGCGTGGTCAATGTGCTCCACCTGCCTGGTCCGCAGCAACGAAGCCGAAGAAGCTTCCGACTTCCCTTGCAGCGTTTGGTGGAAAGTATCCAGGTACATACCACCCAAGGTACAAACACAACCTGATGGAAGAAGAAGAAAATTGCAAGGATAATCGACATGCGCAAGATCTCGGAGTTCAGAGACATACATTTACGATGCAAAACAAATGTTACTCCCAATTGAGCAGAGCGATCACAGGGACTGTAGCAGCCGTCAAAGTTTATGTTCCTGCCGCTTCGCGATGCTCGATTGCGTTGGCCGGGAGAAGGTGATGCGAGTTTGGAGAGGCTGGGCGGCCGGCGGGGACTGGGCGACTGGGCGACTGGGCAGAATCATGGAGGTTGGACATTACGACGCACGACATCGCACTTCTCGTCCTGTACACGCTACTCGCTCTCTCCCTCTCTCCTTACGCATTCACCTCATTTTTCATTGTCACCATCTTTTTGAATTCAACAATCCTTTTCACACACTCTTGATATATCGGTGGCATTGTTTCGCGCTCCATTGTTGTCTCAATTCCAATCGCAATCTTGCCACTTCCATCCCCACCATGCTCAGCGAGAGCTACCCTGCACAGTAAACAAAGGCTTCCCATTCATCTACCCAAACTCCCGCCTCGCCCACCACCCATCTGGTCAACTACAAACACGATCCAACCATGGCGACCAAGATGCGAAATGGCGGCATGCACACCGCGGGCATTTATTCGGATATGACGGTGGATGGGCCAGAGATTGGAACGCTGGTGGTCATTGTTGATCGAGCAAAGAATCTTCCGAATCGAAAAAGCATCGGGAAGCAGGATCCCTATTGCGCGGCTCGTCTTGGCAAGGAGGCAAAGAAGACGGAGACCGATCGTCGTGGAGGGCAGACTCCAAGATGGTAAGTTAGTTGTTGACATATAAAAGAGAGAGATGAGAGAAGACGTGTAGTTGCTAATCAAATGCTGTTGCTTGCAGGGACCAGGAATTGCGATTTACCGTTCACGACTCCCCGGATTACTACCAATTGAAGGTTTCCGTCTTCAACGATGATAAGAAGACTGATTTGATTGGAGAGACTTGGGTTAATCTGCAAGAGGTTGTTGTTCTAGGTGGAGGGCAGAGTGATATTTGGCATAACCTGAGCTGCAAGGGCAAATATGCTGGCGAGATTAGAATTGAGATCACATACTACGACACCAGACCTAAGCAGGAGAAAATCGTAAAGGAAGTCAAGCAGGCCAATACAGCCACCAGCGCAGATGATGTACCAACAGAATCCACGAAGGGTCCCAGACAACAACAAACGAAGTCACCTGTGAAGAGGAGACCTCTACCTTCAGACCCAGTTACTGGAGCTCCGCCGCCAGCTCCCATCTCAACACCAATCGCTGCACCAACTACCGCTTCCGAGCACCCACTTCCACGAGGATATTCACAGTCAGCTCCATTTGTAGACCACGTTCAAGCCCCGGTTCGAGGATATTCTGCTCCCAGTGCCATTCATGCACACGTTCAGACCCCGCCACGAGGCTACCAGAGCCCCAGTTATATCCCAACCCAGTCTCCACTTCAGAGTGTCGAGTACAATGTTCCACAAGCTCAATACTATACCCAGCCGGATCAGAAGTACTCTCAGCCAGAGACTGCTTATGGCCAACCAGAACCAAAATTCAACCAACCCGACCCAAGATACTCCCAGACGGAACCCAAATACAACCAACACGAGCCCCATTACTCTCAATCCGATGCGAGGCACAACCAGATCGAACCAAATTACTCCCAGTCAGAGCCCAAGTACAATCAAATTGAGCCAAAGTATTCACCCCAACCTGAAGCCAAATACTCCCAGCCGGAACCGAGATACAATCAGCCTGAGAGACAGTACTCGCAACATAACTCCCAGAACGACAACAATGGCCACGACCAGTTTGGAACATCCCCAAGGGCCATCAGTCCCTCGCCAAGCCCCCATCCTGCGGATAGATACGGCTACGAGTCTCGTCGGGATGATTACCACAATGGCAATGCGATGAAAAGGTACGGAGACGAGGAAGAGCACGATTCGTATCAATTCGACTCTCATCATTCTCCATATGAGCTGCCTCCTGCAGAAGAGTTTGGTTCTCCCCCAAGTCCAGGAGGACCTCCACCACCTCCTCCGGTACACAGGAGTAGACATGGCAGTGCTCAACCCAGTGCCACTTCTCAACATGCTACTCATGGAAGTTTCAGTTCAAGGGAACAACCTCGCTATGGAGTCCCTCAACATGATTCTCATCGCCATTCCATCCCTGATCGCGAAATTCAGCAATACAAGCCGTACAGATCGCCCACTCGTGATGACCTCCCTCCAGTTTCACCTCATGACGAATATCGAGAACCACCCGCTCGTCATCACTCCTACGACTCAAGATACGATCATCAGGATTACAATTCGATGCAGCCGACCGTGGAAGATGCGCCACCTTCTCCATCAGGGCGAGATTTTTCGGCTAGTCCGTCTTCTTACAGAGGGACCAGTTCACGAGATCAGCAATATGAAGATCGAAGATACGACAAAGTGCCTTCTCCAGCACCTTTGAATATTGGTGGGAGAGGAAGTGTAAATTCGGCACACAACAGTGCTTCCACGACACCTAGTCATCAATATTCCAATAGTTCGATGAATTATGGCTCTTCAATTCCCCCACTTTCTTACCGAGATCGTGCTAACACCGATACAACTCTCGTGTCTCGAAACTCGTATAACCCGGTGACACCACAAACCCAGAACAGTCGAAGGCTATCGGAGAATCCGTCTGCTTCTGAATACAGCATGCCTCCAGTACCTGCTAGTCTGGTGGCTGGGATGGATCCTGCCATTGCACAGGAAATCTCCGATAGGATTTATGACGAGAAGAGGTCAAACTACCGCAACTCTGCAAACTCTTCTCGAGCTTACCAAGATTCGCCTCAATACCAGCAAAGCAAAACCCATACACTTTCATATCATGAGCCAGCAAGTACACAACAGTATGGAACATCTCCCATTCCGGCGTACGATGATCGCCCAAATCGTTTTGCTCCGGCCTCCACAGCTATTGTGAAGCCAAGAGCCATCTCGCCTGATCCACGAAGACCAGTACGCAAGTCTGTGAGTCCTTCTCCTGGCCCGCCTCCCAGTGAGGATACGAGAAGGCTCTCTGGTGTTCCTTTTGGACCCGATTCCTACAACGCTTTCAATCCTGTAGTCGGCGCTTCGGCATCGTCTACATCGCTTAGCGCCAAATATGACACCAAAGAAGTTGACCCTGATGCAAAAATCATCACTCATGATGGACGAGAGATAGATCCCAGTGATCACATCCCAGAAACCAACTGGGCGCCGTTACGTGAGACAAATGGACCAAAGTATGCCTCTCAGCTGCCTGATCGCAATTATAAGCCTCCTCCTACTGCAACTCCTCCGACTGCTTCGGGGCGCAGACCACTTCGTGTCGCTCCTCGACCACAGTCCATGGCAGCATCTTCGCCAATCTACTCACACCAGGATCCCTCTACTCCTCCAACGGGTCGAAATCGTCTGCAAAAGAAAG
Source organism: Tetracladium marchalianum (assembly GCA_037074945.1). Lineage (NCBI taxonomy): Eukaryota > Fungi > Ascomycota > Leotiomycetes > Helotiales > Tetracladium > Tetracladium marchalianum. The sequence continues at coordinate 45,590 of JBAMDN010000193.1, forward strand.
CAAATCGAATGTCAGCACAGCCAGCTCCATATTCAAGCCCGCTGGTACCCATCTCTCCCTACCAAGACAACAGCTACACGCCTAGGAGCCAAAATCGTGGAAACGACTACAGTGCTCGTGAGAACCATGCTCCTCAGTATGGGGGTAGTCCTGGATACAGAGGATCCGCACCACCTATTCCAGCCAAGGTTCCCATCCAAAATGGTGGTCCACCGCCCCATACACCCGGTAGTGGCGATCCATGGGCGTTGTTGGAAGAGATGAAGAATATTGATTTGGGAAGTGGGCGAGCCAGGAGGCGGCAATACTGAGACGATAGATTGGTACACGGTGGCATTGCGGTTTTATATTGCGATTTTTCTGTAGTTTTAGATTCTTGGGATTCTGGGTTGAAGTAAACGTCTCATAGCGCATCGAGATTTGGCGATATGGGATATGTAAGACAAGGATCTTTGGCGTTTGTGACATTTTGAGGGAGGTGGATGAGTGGTTTCTAATGAACATTTTGATGCAGAAGTATGAAATAATGATACCACTTTTAGTTACCCATCTTGACCTTCTTTCCCCTCAATCTTGCTTCTGATATTTTATCTAAACTTTTCTTTCAAGTTCAGTTCAAGTGTACGAAATCCATTACTTCTAGATTTTTGCTTTGATATTCTCGTCTCCATCTACGTAGGTAGTCTTGTCAGCTCCACGTCGGCGACTTGCATTCACCCCCTCTGCATTCTTCCCTACACAGCTACCTTTTCAATCGCCGCCCTCTTCAAGATCTCCACCACTGCATCAACTTGGCTCAAGAATGGGAAGTGTCCCGACTTTATCTTCTCAATGGTGTCTAAGCCTGTTGGAATACTCGCTTTTACGCTCTCCCTACCATTCCCCAATCTAATTAACGTTTCCTCTATCACAATGCCGATTTCTCACCTTCCCAAGCACGCAAAACACAAGCAAACATAAAGACTGAGTAAGACTTACAACATCATATCAACATAAACCCCCGGCACACACCTATCATCCTCACAAACGACATACGTAGTAGGAATATGCTTCCAAGCCGCATTAGTGCTAACGCTCCAATACACAGCCATCGATTGTGGTTTTGTCTGTGCGGCCCATTCTTCGGCTTCTGAGATGGGGAGGACGTCGTGGTAGAAGAATTGGAGTGCGTTGGGTGGGGAGATGGTTTGGAGGTTTGTCTATATATAGATATGCGTATATATTGAGCTTGTGTGCGAGTATATATGTTACTGAGTTAAGAGATAGGGTAGGATTGGATTGGATTGATGGGGGTGAGGTGGAAAGGAAAAGGGGATGAGGGATGAGGAGAAAGACGTACGGATTCATCAAAATCAATATGAGCAGGCATCTGATCTCTCGTGCCCTTGGGAACAAGCGATGCACCTTCTGGGACGAGAAAGGACATGATGTAGACTAATCTTGTCACTCCGCCTTTCAAGCCTCGTGTGCTGCGGGAGACTTTGGATTGTTCTATAAGCACGGCTTCAGAGCCGGGGAAGCCGCTGTATGAACTATCCTCACAAGGTTTTAGAAATGAAGCTCTCATCTGATTCCTTTCGTATTTTTTTTGAGGAATGAAGTCTTAAGAAATTGGACGTGGATAAGTGCATGGATGGATGGATGGATGAATGAGGAAGGGAAAGAACAAACTGCATCACAACGACGACATCCTTCCCCTCATCAACAGTTTCTTGAACCGCATTTCGAATTGCGAGGACATCAGGGGTGAAATCTTCGAGAGGAGTAGGTGGTGCGATGGAGGGGAGGGGAACGGTAAGGGTGGGGAAGCTTTGTGCCTTGAGGGCGTTGATGAGAGGGTTCCAGGGTGTGGAATCGTTGAGGCCGCCCGAGATGAGGATGTATGTTGGGTTGGTCATTTTGTCCGAGTAGGATTGTTTCTGTATTCTGGGGTTTGTTTGGCCAGAATTGTGTTGGGTGAGGATAGGGTAACTTTGGATTTAGGGAGAAGTGTTTGCTTTTAAGTATACATTCGGATAACCTTGGGAACTTGACTTCTCAAGGATTGCTGTGAGATTTTACGAAATGTACTAGTTTCAAATGTTTCCACGAAGTAATCTGGGACAAACGTGATGGAGTGGAAATGATTTACTTCAAATGGAGTTCAGATGACTGGGAGGCAAGCATTGCGGAGGTGAGTTTTTGCGGGTTGGTATGCACAAGCGGGTGAGCGTCCTGCATGGGCGGCTGCTTATTTAGTTTTAGTCGGCACTATCCAATGCCAGAGAATGAGAGTATGTGGATGCTGACATTGCTTACTTGTATGAAGTGGCCAATGAAACGTGTTTGCAGGAATATGTGACTCGGTTAATTCGTCTTTCTGGAATTCTTACATGGTATTGGTCTCAAGCCGTTGAACCCCAATCCGTCAAATTTGGCTAGCATGGCTGTCTCCAATCTAGAGATATGCACAAATTTCAATGCTAATGAATGAGTATCAGCTGCAGATCTTGATTTAAACCCAAATGGTTTCTTGTCAAACATGAGTACCCGTAAACGACCTTGCTCCCTCTGATGCATTCGCCAACTCCATCAATGCTGTTTCTGAAGCTTTTGGACAGTTGACTATAGATCACGATCTCGCTTTCTTGTAGGCAGATATCTTAAGACCAGTGATACTTTCATTGGAAATCTTGGAGATCCTGGCGGTGAAGTGGTTGTTGATTCCATGGGCAAGGGACGCACGCAGCGGAGGCAAAATACCCCCAGAAGAGGGTTGGCTATCACAAAGACTTTTGATTGCTAACCCGTTGATAGCTTTCGCCACACTTTCGAATGAAACGTTTGCATAGGGTATTGAAGGCGCCGGCCATAGCCCGGCGTGCGAGGCACTTCTCAGAAGGGTCCCCAGCACCAGGGCGTCACAATCATTAGGATCGGGATTACCTCCGGTGGCATGGCCAGATGCGCCCTTACACTGTGGAGAAGGGGCCATGTATTCGTTGATTTTTTCGCTCAGAATCAGGTACAGCTCAGAAATGGCGCTACGTCGACGAGAATTAATATCATCTTGACTATATTAGCAAGTACAACACCAAAGTACTAGATAGAGACGTATGCTGAAATATATAACTGTGGACCCACCATAAAGTGCTTGTGGCAATGGAACATAATCCATAAATTCGGTAGGCACATCTCCTTCGCCTTCCTGGATTACCAATTTGGTCAGGCGAGCGAAATCATTTGCATATCCAAGAACCCAGAATATGCAAATCCATCGGCCTAAATCAGGAACAAAATTAACGGGAATATACAACCATAAGGTGTTAACCCAACCAAAGGAAAAGGATTCAATAGCCTCAACCATTCGATACTTGTCAACCAAGATGACGATTTCAGTTAAGGTTTCGAGGTCTATACGTCGCGGTACTGCTCTGTTACGACCGTGAATAATGTTCAAGAGAAGGCGAAAAACCGCTGGGTTGTCATCAGGCAGTTCTACCTCAGCTTTTCCATCGGTTTGAAGAGTCCGGCCTTCTTTGAAATTGCCGTTAAACATTGCTTTGAAGACAGGAGACGCAAGCATCATATGTTTAGACGAAACAACCATGTGAATCTCTGATCTCTCTGCCTTTGGTCAACCTTCGTGACACTTCCTCATGATTGAAACAGGATATAGGCAGTAACTTACTGACAGCATTTGGTAGTATAGGCTGTATGTATCCATCGAACTCATTATTTACGGGAAGCGGTACAATTTGGGTTTGCTCAATTGACTGAATCGGTCTCCCGGAACTGAAGCTGGAAGACGGGCTAGATGATCGGGCAGATCCGAATATACTGGGCGCGGCTTGGGTAGTGCCGAAAGCGCTTGGGGTAGACTGGCTCGTTCCAGCAGCAAACGCAGCAAGCCAACTTGGAGTAGATTGGCTCGCTCCAGTAGTGCTGCCAAAAGCACTTGTTCTAGTAGTGCTACCAAAGCCGCCCTGGGTGGGCGGGCTCGTACCAGCAGTACTGCCGAAAGCCCTCGTGGTCGACTGGTTCGTCCCAGTCGTAGAGCCAAACGCGGTGGAGGTAGACGGACTCGTTCCAGCGGTATTGCCGAAAGAATATATGGATGGCGCAGCTGTGGTCGCCAAAGAAGAATTACCAAATGGCGCTATCGACCGAGTCGCTCCAGCGGAAGTGGACCTAAAGAGAGATCGGGTAGGTGGGTCCTTTTTAACAACGGATTCTTGATGAGGATTAGCTATATTTGATTAACGGCGACATCAGTAAGATTTTCTCTTCCATCCATTTCGACTGTAGTCAAGAGGTACAGGCGAGCCGTGCTTTCTGTCCTAGTATCTGGTCTTTCTTTGCAGGCCAAATCGAAGCACACTGACCAGGGACAGGTTTCTTTGAAGGGACAACCAGGACGAATACCACATCTCCATCCACATCGAAAACCTCTCGCATGGGTGCCATTCCCAGGTTATCTGAAGCTGTCACCAGCGGAGAAGTGCTCGGGACCTTAATAAACCCGAGATGGGGCCCTCAAGTGAGCTGGATGAGGTTGTTTGTTATGGAAAAGTCAAGAAGCAGTCAAAATTTATCAACGACAGCCTTTTGCGTAGGTGATAGGTTGGTCAAGATGAGAGTGTCGTGACGAGAAGGCTGCGAGAGGTTGGAAGCTGGGGTGACTTCGGCTGTTGTTTGTTCAAGCCTGCTTGGCTGTTTAGTAATACAGCAAGTGGATGCGTGCACATACAGTATCCTCCGCTCATGGATTTGGACGAGATTTGGACGAGACGAACATATCGTTCTTGAATATACAACTCCTTGCAACGAGATTTGTGCATGTAGATTACATAGAATCATTGCAGCAGGAAGAGCCCGTTTTGACTGGCTAAGAGAGTGATTGCCAGACAGAGGCTTCTTGTTTGGTCTATTGGCAAGCCAGAACGCTATCATGGCTCTGGTAATTGGCAGTATATTGAGATGAGTGATTGAAATGTTCTGAGGGCGCAGAGCTGAGAGAAGTTGATGTTGATGAGTGACTCCATGTCTATCACGTGTGGTCGCTGGTAAGGAAGTCGTTTCGACTAGGATCGTAAAGGGAAACTATCCAAATGCTATGGAGTTCATTGGGGCAATTGCGCTGATGTCAATCTCCAGTATCAAGCTTCGAATTGCCATTGTTCACACCAAAGTAAGTATGGCTGTTGTGTCGAAAGGCTAACGAGGTGGATGGAGGAATGGAGCCGGCAATCTTGCTTTTCCACTTGTGACCACCTCAGCCGGGATAGAGCGCAACGATGTAGAAAGAACAATGCCTCCTCCACCCGTGGTAAGTCCTCAGAATTCGTTCAAGTCTAGATCTAATAAGAGGCCATTCAGACACCATCTCCACATCGATTCATCGTCAAAAGAGACACAGCGCCGATACGCCGGACGCCCTTGACACAATCTCATACCCCACGTCCTAGCACCCAGCAATTCAACAGCACTCCACGCTTTACCCTCGCATCTACTCCCCGACCTACCCAAAACACACAGGCTCCTACACCAGGCCCAGTACGCTTCTCAACTCCTGCTCCAAGGCCACCGAAGCAACAAGATGTGATTGAGGATTTATCCGACGACCTTCCTTACGATGTACACGAATCAATCGAGAATAATGAATACGATATTAATGACGACGACGACCTACCATACAACTCCGCAGATGAGAATGATGAATTCACGATACAAAATGAGCCTCCGCCAAAGCGTAGACGACTCACCTCGCCTCTCCTCCTAGAAGAAGAAGAGGATATCCATGAACACGACCCCACGAATAATGACCACCAGAAAGACGAAGATTTTCTTTCCTCCTCGATTCCAATACACTCCTCACCACCAGTGCCTACAAGACCATCATCTTCCCACCATCATAAATTCATCCTTTCAAACTCTACGCCACAACGACCCCCAGACTCTCCACAAGCAACCTTCCTCAAACCCCCTCGATTCCTCCCACCTGATCCCTCTGAAACTCGCACTTCTGATCCTCTCCCTGAACATTTCTCTCCTCATCGGAAAGGACATAAATATATACCTGGTGGACTCGCCTCCGAAGTTCGCGACTGGTTGACGAATCTCGGCTCATCTATACCTGCTTCTCGCAGTAGAGATGATCCGTGGATTTTGAGGATCATGATTGACGAGGTTAGTGGGGGTGGAAAGGCGGGGATGACTTTAGTGAGAGGAAGACAGGTGCGTGATGGGGAGGTTATGGATCATTTGGGGGCTTTGAGGGTCATGTTGGCTGGTGAGGGTTTAGGAAATGGAGTGCAGAAGGGCGCAAGGGCTGAAGTTGGGAAGATTTTAGGAATTAAGGGACCAGTGTGGGATGTAACGGTTGAAGGGATGAGGTGGGGTGTTGGTGTTGAATGGAAGGTGTTGAGTTGAGAGAAAGGGGTATAATTCCAACCAGCCTCTCATCAAAAAATCACCGAAGCGGCATACTCGCTTGGGATTGGCTATTTGCTCCCGTAATATATGAGATGAGATATAAGTATACTCACTTAGATCCATTAATTCCTCTAGTGTTCCCAAGTCAACCAAGACAGAGTACACCGGTCTTACGTACCATGAGACTAGACTAGTACATAAAAGAGATCAGAAACCACGACTTTGGAAGTATATAATGTTTATTTTGATCTCATATCTTGGTCTTGAAGCCAAACCTCAACCTCAACCCCCGAATGTTGGGTATTTCGGCAATCCCACTTACACTTTTCAAGTCCTATCAAACACCCATTCTCGCCTTCCAACGCCAATGCTATGCAAGAAAATGACAAGTACGACAATCTCCACCATAACGAAATATCTCAGGGCACACCAATCATTAACATCTCCAACATCCCACTTGTCTGACAAGCCTGCTGCGACCGCTCCACCTCCAACCTCACTCTTTGGTGCAAGAACCGAATTTGCTGTTCCAGCTCCCTCGATCCACCAATGTGTTCAGAGTAGATATCAAGTAACAACAGCGCAGCGTCTACACAAATACTGACAAATCGCGGATCGATGATGTGCTTGTTGACCCATTTGAAGATTGGCTGGACTGTGGTCGCATCTCGGCCTTCAAGCGCTGCACGCATTGCACTTCGATGTCGTAGAGCAACGAGAACTGTCAGGACAGAAACAGGGGGCAACTTTTGCTCAAGAACCATGTCAAGAGCTTGCGAGTATCGGCCATTGCGTAATTTTTGCTCCCACGCGCTCTCGGCCTTGCTTTTCTTTCGTTCATTTCCTTCAATTACGATATCCACACCTTCACCCACGAAGTCGATACCTCTGCTTCGCTTTTCTACTCCTCTTGTTCGCTTCTTGTTCTTCTTGTCGTATGCGTCTAAAGTACCATCTAGCAGCGCTTGCATTTCTAGTGCCCTCTCTCGTTCCTTCACTTTTTGCTGGCCGGAGAGTCGTGTACGGATGGACAGGACACCAGATGCCTGACCTACTACCAAGTGCTTGTCTTCTCGGTTCACACCAGTACTGACAACGTTGACCGCAAGAATTGGCGAGGGATATTTCGATCCGGCGACAACATTCCATCCTGAGGTCTCAAAAACCTTGACATGACCATCTAGACCTCCGCTGACAAGTCGTGTGCCATTCGAGGCCAAGCATAGCGATGTGACAGTCTTCTGGTGATTTTTCATAAGGCGTAAAGGTTTTCCTGCGATTAAATCAAGGACTGAGATCTGATTATCAGATGAAGCCAAAACTGTCGTTCCAGAAGGCATTGGCAAGACGGACTCGACTGGCGCAGCGTGCTTGAAAGTCATCGCGGATCTGTTTGGTGTTCTAGGATCCCACAATTTAACGGTCTCATCGTAACTTCCAGTGACAATCAAATTTGACATCGAACCCGGCATGAAAGCGCCACTTCGCACGTAATCTGTGTGTCCAACAAACGTGGTTGTGCTCTCTCCAGTTGGCAAATCCCAGAGTCTGACGGTGCGATCGTCACTGGCACTCATAAGAGTGGTCAACTCTGTTGGAGAAAACTTCGTTGTCCATACTGGCTGCTTGTGTTCTTCCCATGTCTTCAAAATCGCCCTCGAATTCACATCAAAGACCTGGATCTTCCCACTCTCATCTCCAGCAACCATAACTCGCCCATCTCGTCGTATCTCTGCAGAGTGCGCAATGTCCGAGAATCGAGTGATGGTCTTGACTAGCTTGCGTGTGCGAATAGAGTATATCTGAACCCTAGTACCGCTCGTGACAGCAAAGTGATCGTTGGTGGAGGTTACCAATGGGTTACTTGAAGGAGGTGGGAAGGAGATGTGCGTGATGGCAGATTGAGAGGGGATGTTTTGCGCGGATTTGAAGTCTTTCCAATACTGTTGCTCGGGGGTAAGGGGCAAAGGTCCGCTGGGTAGCTTTACCTGCTGGAGCTTTGTAATTGGAGCTGCCATATCTCGAAGCACAATGGCAGAGTTGAAGTGGTCGATTGTCGCTAGTCTTGAAGTTGGCGCAGAGCTCAAGAGGAAAAGTTCAAGATACTTTTTTTGCAGGGGTTGTGGTAAATCTTCGGCAAAACCAAAATGCTTGGCAAGCCCCCTCCAACAGCTGCGGCTAACAACTTCAATGAGTTTGAACAACCAAAAATCCCTTTTCGGTATATGGCAAGAAATTGTCCTCCCAAAATTGACGTAGAGGACTCTACTAGGAAACGGCGACAACTTGAACCACTGAGCCTGTCAAGCTGAGGTAGTGAAGTAACATTATTTATTTACTAGCTAAATGTTCCTATCCTACACTCATCTGTTTTGGATTCAAAATTTATGTCACAAGTAGAAACACCCCATACTTCTTTAATTGTGTAACCCAGTCCCAAGCTTTTGGTTCACCCCTATCGTGATCTATCCACATATTCTCTACAACTTCCAGAGTGACATCGATGTTGCCCAGCGAGCTCCAATTCTTCAACTTTTTAAATAATTCTCTAACGACAGCTCTATCATTCTTAGTAATAGCAGCTCCCCCGGCAATAAAAAGGGGAAATAGCAGACAGGCTTTCGCGTCATTGCCAACTCCTTGCATCTCGGAGGTGACGGTTGGCAGGTGGTCTTGGATCTGTGGATTTGCTTTGTTTTCGGGATGAAGAATTGAGTAGAGCCAGGTGGAAAGTGCCCATTTGTAAAAGTGGCTGATCATTTTTTGGTCCCGGGGTAGAGAAAAGTGTGGCTTCCATTTTTCCAAATCGTTGTTGATTGAGGCCGCCTTGCTCATGGTGATTCCAATCTGCGTTTCGGCTCGCAGGGGAGAAATTCGATTAATGAAGTGCACCAAAGCGGCGCTGATCAAAGAGACATTGGAATCTGGGGCCTCGAACTTGTGAACGTACTGTGGTTTCGGTTCTATAGATGGGATCGTGACGGTAGCGAGGGAGTCATGGTACCTGAAAAAATCTAAAAGGACGGGATTAACTTCGGTGACGATACGCTCAATCTGAGGCTTTTGCGCAGGCCACGGGTCGTGCGAAATAGTGATAGCGCATCGAGCCATCTCCAAATGTTCCTGCCACGTTTTATCACTACTTCCCACACACAGCTCATTCAGACAGAGGAGTAAGGATGTCCCAAGGAGTACTTCTTGTTCCTGAAGCGAATAAGGTTTCCTTGTCGCTGGGTCCGCTCTATGCCACTGAAGTAGAATTTGTTTATGTAATTCCTGCTTCTGCACCGCTCCTGCACAAAGTCGATCGCGTTCCTCCTCCATTTCCTTGCCTGCGTTGGTGGTCTTTAATAAATGCGAGCCTGATAGGCTTAGAAGAGTTTTCATCATAGTCGGGTCGGCCATAGCTAGTGGCACAATGACTTCGATCATTGGATTTGAATCGCCATTTGACGTCGTCAAAAGGTAGGATAAATTAGATGTAAAGTGGTGAAACATTTTTTTTTGGCGTGAGTTCGTGACGTTGGGGACAGGGTATGGCAGTGGTATCGGGGGAGGCGACCACGCGAAAGGCATTGCTTGCATGCCTTGTGTAATTAAAGGTGAAGCCCCTGTGGTCATAGAAGGCTGTCCCATATTCTCATAAGCCCCAGGAAAATATGTAGAGCCTGATACCAACGGAAGACCCGGATGTTGTGGATAGCCTAATGGTGTGTAGACGGTCTCCAAATTATCATCGAAACTCGCTGTGTTGGCATATGGTGAATGAGGCACGGCGAAAGAAGACGGTGTGGCTAGGTTGAAAAATTCATGGCCGTGACCAAGGCTCATATCGTATGTCCTCTCGATTGCTGACTTGGGAATCATTGCAGTATTCGTGACAACTAAACCCATCTCGTCTACATGCTGTGAGCTCTGGGTGGCTTCTTGGTTAGATCCTCCAGTTCCAGATCTTTTCCCTTCGCCCCAACGAATTTTGTCAGGATAGCCTTTGTCGAATAAGCTCAAGTCTCCATGAAGAAGATTTTACTATGATTTGTTCGAGAACGTAACGTACCTTCACAAAAAAACCCAGCCTTATCACAGTTATTGCAAGAGGGCTTCTGTTCATCGCACTTTTTCTTCCGTCGACGACATGTTCGACACCCAGTACGAGTTCTATTGACCTGCTTGCCCGTCCTTCCACTGATAGTTTTCCGGTGACTCGGTTTACTTGCGTCCTGTGGGCTATCCATTTCGAAAAGGCCAACGTTATCCTTCAACATGGGAGAACACTTTCTTGATCGAACTTTGACGCAAAGTTGAAGGATTTTGAAAGGACGCGACGAAAATCCAAAATGTATGTGAGGAACAGAATGATATCATCTAGGCTTGCGACTCGATCTATATCGGTAATCACTGGTGTGAAATATGATGCGCTTGCGTCCTAGATATGCACAATTTGTTTGATTGTTGATGGACAGGAACCCGTGATGGAGAAGATGTAACCAGGATTAGATGCTCGAAAAAGAACTTGGAGAAGACGACCATCCCGAGTGGTCGTACCGGATACCGGGACACCCCTTTAATTGGAGCGGCAGAAGGAAACAAACCCCCATCCTGATATCTGGCGTTCTGCTGTAACGCCTGAAGGTTGTCGAGTGGTGCACCATTTAGATAGCCGCGATCGCTGGACCCCGTGAAAAGAATACCTGAATCGCGAAGGGCTAGACAGGGCTGCAACTCCTTTCAACCTATTTCCCAGTACCGAAGGGTCTGAGCCAAATTATGGGCGACGAGATGCGTGTGACCGATGCTGCTGTTGATGTAACACAAAAGTGACAGACCTGAACGATCTCAAGGTCCCCGAGCCAGTCAGGGTCCTTGAATCCTGCGCCGATGCATGAGTAGCTTGGCGAGCTACCTTGATTCTTGGCATCGGGGAGAAGCAAATATGCCAAGGAGAAAGGGAGTCCGACAGATGTTGGAATTATTTAAGCATCCAACATTGTCTTGGGTGTTAGCTGTTGGATATCACGAGAATACAGTGGTAGAAACGCTTTGTTTACTATGACCCAGGTTTAGCCTTGAAGTAGCCAATTTCGAGCTAGTGGATCTCGCGTAGCGGGTAGCTTGAAGCTTAGATTTGACAACAGGAACAAGACCCTGAGTCATCTGAAGCTGTACAGTACTTGAATGTCGAGATATGAAATATTATCTATCCTATCTCACTACTTGCAAAAACTCAATGCTATCAGTCGGACACTAAATCAGCTGTAAACTTCTCGAAAACCATCAACGAACAGTAGAGCCAGTCAATATGGCACCGTCGCCCGACTTTCAACTCTTTACCTCTCTTCGGTATGATCCACTCCTCGCTACCCTCCCCATCAACACAGAATCATGGGAAGCCTCGCCATCCTCCGGCTCACCATTTTACATCCTCCCTTACCACCGTGATCGTATGCTGCAAGCAGCCGAACATTTTGGATGGACCATTGCCGCTGACCGTATTCGAGGATCAGAGGGGTTTTCCTTCCTTCTGAAGAAACTTAATGAAGCGGTTGGCTCGCAGTCAGTAACTCCCCTGAGAGTGAGAACGGTGCTAAGTCACGATGGAACGCTATCAGTTGAGACATCACCCGCAGCAAAGGTCACACAATGGAACCTATTCCCCGCCCGTTTACCCCCTCCGAAGGGGCAAGCGGAGCCAACTGTTTCCTCCCTCACAGGTGGTCTCTGTACAATCGGAGAAGAAGATTCCATACACGGTGATCCATCCACCCAGAACCCCTGGGACGTACTTATAGACACCGTCAAGACACAACCTTCTTCTTATACCAGCTACAAGACTACCACCCGAGATGTGTATAGCGATGCTCGGGTGCACGTGAATATCACGGATTTTGCGGAGAAGCGAGAAGTCTTGATCATCAGTGAAAAGGAGGGAGACATTATGGAAGGAAGTCTAACGAGTGTTTATTTCTGGAGAGATGGGGGATGGGTTACACCGGCTGTGGAGAGTGGTGGGAACATCGGAACAACGCGAAGATGGGCCTTGGAAAAAGGGTGGGTGGATGCCCAACGTTCGATGGAGAAAATACTGACTCCTGAGGTTAGGTTTTGCGTCGAAGGGACTGTGAGAGCAGATTCGCTTGTTGATGGAGAAGAGTGCTGGATCAGTAACGGTGTGAGAGGATTTCAGTATGGGAAGTTAGATCTTGCCCAGTAGTGGAGTGAAACTGGGAGCGAACACCCTACAATGAGATTCATACCACGACAATATGATGCCCTCCAATGATTGCACCTGGAACCCACAGCAATATCATTCAATTTATAGTATCGCATGGTTATAGCAAAGCCCGGCGCTAGCAACCTTTAGCCCTGGTTCCTAATTTCATCACGTGAATCTATACTTTCGCTCTCGTGTGAGGTGGTGCCTTACAAGGCAAAACTCAAATAAGGTTAAGAAAGAAGAAGTGAGGCTCTTCCAGAATTGAGATCTTACTTTAATTGGTACGGGCTAAAGGCTAAACAATTAGTTATATATATTCTTGCCTCCTTCCTCTCAGACTTGAGCTATCACGAACGTTCTTGGCATCTGCGAAACCAAGTTCAGGTTGTCATGAGCAACGGCACAAGTCGTTGGCTGTTGGATTATGGCATTATCATTCGAATTTACATTGGATACTCCTCCCTTCCCACAAATTTTTTAGATCTCAAATCCACTGATCCTCGATCTCGCCTCCCCTGCGATCTTTCCACACTTCTAACATGACATCCCCGAATTCTCACCTCGCCCACACCCATCTCACCCAACGATGCAACCTCAAGAAAAATGCAAGAATAAAACACCCAACCGCTACACCCGAATTAAAACCCCCGATATGCCAGATCTGATGCCAGATTGGGAAATCGAGAAATGATTTTCCACATCCTTTCCCGCCACGATCTCGAGAAGTCTTCGATGCAGAGACCATGTTTCCTGAACTTGGCGATCGGGAGGGATCGCAGTTGCAGGAACCGGATTTGGACGGTTACACAACCCAACTTTTTTAAGGGTCGAGGCGTCCCTCCACTCAGCTCAACTGGGTGGTATTTTCTTATTTAATCGTACCGAGGCATTGGAAAAATAGGGTTGTATCACAGCTAGAGACGCCAGATCAAACGAGGAATTCACGTGGCGCTGGGTTGGTTGGACTTCGGTTAGTTTGACTTGCTATGGAAATTCGAGATGAAGATGGCTGGCGGGCTGTATGGGAAGGATCTTGGAGATCGATGTGAGAGGAGGCGTGGGCATTGAACTTGGAGCATGCATCGCACTTTTATCACCTAATCATACCCAAGATTTAACTTAGCACTTACGAAGTACTTGACATTGCATGGACACCAAGATCCAGGGAGCAAGTACAGCAAGGATTCTCGTTGCAATGTCAAAGATCCTCGGATGTGCATAATTACATCGCTGAAGTAAGCCACGGCTGTTTGAATATTGTGCGCGGGAACATTACTGTAATATATGAAGATTTAAATAAAAAGAACGACGATCCGATCCAAAAAAAAAATTCGCAGCGAGATGCAATTCGAACAGGAAGATGTGCAAGCGGGCTCGAGACGGGAAAAGAGCCTAACCTGTCGCAAGTATGATAAGTGCATTCAACGCTATCCATCATATCGCACAATCATTAGATACCCTCAATCCTTGGACATAAATCCTTCGTTTTCCTTCCGCTATCTAAGAAAAGTGTTGAAAGTAATTCGACCATTTCATGGACTTGTAAACATCAGCCGGCATACCAGCCCTATCCGGGCAACGACATATGTGAATAACGATACAAAGGACAAGATGACTTGAGTCCATACAAACACGGAGTGACCCCCTCTGCTGTCTACTTCATTTGAAAACCAGGCGAGTAGTAAAGTGGATAGACAAGTACCTGCCGCTGCTGTTGCGACAACTCTCCAAGCCAGTGCAGTCTCTGGATTAGGGAATCTCCAGTTCCAAACAGCGAGGTTCATGCCAGAGAAAGCCGTGGCAACTGTATAGAAAATTATCTGGTCGCCCCAGAAATCTCGAGACCAGGACGAGTGATCTCCGACTGAGATCAGACCAACGAGGCTGTCTCTATTGATCGATGGTCCCATCTTCCATTCCACCAGGTCAGAAATGCCATCTCTTCTTACTATTGATGGTTGCTCCACGCCGAACGGTTTGTTCCACCACCGAACATACACGATCACGGCGGAAAGGATGTAGGCCATGGTGGCTAGTTCCAGCTCAGTTATCGGAAGCCCGACGGCAGCTCTCGACATGCTCTGCGCAACGAGCCATTAGCAAGTAGACAGGTAAAGATAAGCCATGCCAACAACCCGTGAATACGACGGGCTCACCATGGACTGGATGATTGCAAATACCTTCCTGAAGGCATCGGCTTTGCTACGATCAAGTATCTCTTCCGTGGTGACTGCGAGTTCACCGCTGCTCTCGTATCGAGTGACTTTTCGGTTACTCGATTCTCAGTTATTTGTGTCAGGTCGCTGTCCAGGAAGTTGGAAAAGACTACTTACGATATTCAATGAGGGACAACCTGTTCCTCCTCTTAGCGACATCTGTACTCTCAATCATGTTCCCATCTTCCAGAGACCGAGCAGATGCCTTTTTGTTTTCAGCGACAAATCCTCCCATTTGTTCGAAAAAAGGTGAGTTGTAGATATCGTTTGGCCCCGAAAGAACCTCCTAACGCCGCCGAGGCCGTCTCTGGCACTACTGTACTCGCTATAGGCGATAGAGACGCCAAGTTTAGGCGTAACAAGTATAATGCCCATCTACTTGAGCTGCTGGATATTATTTCGAAGTAATGGCCACAGGTGCTGTCTATGGGGAAAGCGAAAAATTAGTTTAACCTTAGCAATACATA
>JBAMDN010000197.1:0-70220 GCA_037074945.1 Tetracladium marchalianum
TAGCGATTTTACTTGGTAGATAAAGAGGTGTCCTTTTTGTTTAGACAAGTGCAATCTGGCCATGTAAGAATATCTTTGCACCAATGATGGTTTCCGTCTTTAATACTAATGAAGTGTGTGTCACTCCTTTATTCAAACATAAGAGCAATGATCCCAGGGTATTGTAATTGACCGCGTAAGCAGTCTTAGCAGCAAAGTGCATGGTTGCTCTGAGCGGATTGTCGGTATAGCATAAGCAACTTTGTTCACACTTTTCGTATTGTTACTATATCTAAATTGACCCCTCTTAAACTTTTAGCTTGCCTTGACCGTGATATCAATCCCTTTGTTATCATAATGTTCTCGCTTGAGCCTTAAATAGTGTATTAAAAGTTGCCTGTTGTTCTTGTTGCCGAATATTAGAGGAGATTGGTAGAAAGGTCACTCATACCAACTAAGATAAATAAGTAATACGAAAATCTGTTGCTTAAAAATCCTTGAAGTAATTACACCTCGTCATTAAGACGCCTCGCCTGCTAAGCGATTGTGGAGATACACAAGACCGTTCTAACCGTTAATTAACAGAATATAGATTTAAGAAAGGACTTACTAGATAGTTCGATGCGGTGATTCCTGTTGGATTTCTGATACACTCGTCAAGAAGCTAGTCAAGGTAGTGGCAGTAGTCTAAAATTATATATAGAACCCCTTACGACATATCCGAGCTCGCATCCGTCCCCCACTAGCTATAACAACGATAAGAATTTTATTATCCTGGATCACAGAAATAAGCACGGGAGGCTGGCTACCTGTTCTTCTTATTATATAGTTTAGCTTAATCTTCTGTTAAATTACCTGTGAAAATTACGTCGATGAAAGGTTTATGTGACGGGTTACACCAGTGATCTATGCTTGGTTTTAAAAGCCTATGCTCACATGACCTCGCGATATGATCGCGAGACGGCCTATACGTACGAACACCTTAGATAGAATCTCTCGTACGAAGACTTCTTCTCTTTTTCTCTTTAGTTAATTCTTCTTGTAAATCAGACACCCGATTGTTCATTGACCCCTTTGCCTTCGGCCCGTCACATTAGGAAGGAAGCGGTTAGGATATGAATAGAGTAATAGGAAGAGAGGTTACAACCGTAGGAAATTTCTCTACTTGGCTAAAGTGTTCATTCTCTACTAACTATAGGCAGAATCCTATGGCTCGACATAAAATTATTTTAATTAGGATCCTAGGGAGCCTTTTTAGGCTCCCGATAATTATAGCTTCAACTTGAAAAAGATTAACAAGATGAACGTAGTCTATTCTTAGCTTGATCTAATAATAAGCGGGTGTGTAAATAGTAAGTACCACTTAGGGACTGCTTAGGACTGCTTAGGACTACGTAGGCCACTTAGGTGACCTAGGCGAGGAAAAGGTGAGCCGAAGGTAATTAGCGCCTGAGTAGAAGCGGCGAGCTAACTAACCGGCCTTGGGAGGACGGAAAAAAAGGTATGTCCGGTCACTGTTGGTTGTATTCGGGTAACGCTAGCGTAATGGTAAAGTGATCACGGGGAGTATACGTGGAATAAGGAGTATACTTCTTGGCAAGAAAGCTCCGTGTATTCATTTGTGTCTACAGAACCACAAGCTACGGGTGAAGTAGGGGTTTATTTACATAAGCCGGACCTGTACCGATACAGGCCCGGTATAAGGATCACCGAGTGCAGCAGTAGTTCTGTTCCTAGCTCATCGTAAGGCGATGATGAACTGGATCCATCACTGACTTCCCAACAGTCACTAAAATAAAGATTAAATAGTCGCATTGGAGGCCTACACCCAATCTCTCGATTTAATGATGAAGCATACCCACAGCCCATACGTAGATGCGCTCTATGCTTGCAAAGACGCTAGAGAACTCGATATATCCAACGAAATGACTAAATTGCACTCCGTGTTCTGCTCAAATGGGGCGCAGACCTATCTCAGCAGCTTACGCGCAGTTCTTGCCAACAATCCCTCACTTCCTGCTACTTCCAATGACGGCGATGCCATCCTTTGGGACGAGGATGAGGAGGACGATGACGCCCACTGTAGCCCTAACACAGATAGGGATACGACGCCTCGCGCCTGGTTGGAAAGCATCTTCAAGGCCCAAGAAGAAAGTGAGCACGTCAGAGATCTGTATCACGACAGTACGTGGGTACACGTGGATGACTAGATTGCTAAAATACTGTATCGTGGTGGGCACAGGGAGTGACGAAGGAGGCTAGAGATAGGCATAATGCAAAGTAAACAAGCGTGTATGAGGGTTCCTGGCTATTAGCTGTTTGAAGACGAAAACTAAAGGATTTTGGAGGCTTGGGAGCGTATTGAATCTGTTGGGGGTGACGATTATTAGACTCTTTGGTTTTCTAGAGGGCCATCTGGTGTGCTTTCCTGTACGAGTTGTGATTTTGCGAATTGGCGTAGTCGGACAGAAGGGATCGCCTAGGCATCTACCTAGGTTGATGATTATAATAGAATCTTACAATTTAAATTGAAAAAGCTCTCAAATAATAGCCAGCATTCCCTTCGGGCTCGCGCTTGAGAAGTGTTGACAGCTGAACTTCCTACCTTTTCCTCTCGTCTCGCCCCACCACCAACAAAAGCAACTAAAATAACCGTTCAACCTTCTTCAAAGACCACATCACAAAGAGTTACCGCTACACCTAAAATATATAAAAATGACGCACCACGTCCACACAAAAATCGTCACCTTCACTCTCTCACACTTGATTTCCTCCCATCACCCAGAAAGCGTATTAATCTACATAACGAGTTGTCAACACACAAAAAGTAACAACATACAACAGCAGGGATTCGCTGGTGGTCACCCACCCAACTACTAATCTACCGATTTGAGGCTTGTGTATGGCAGAGCGGACGGGATGCCCAATTCTCCTCAATCTATGGTCGTATGTGCTGGCCTGATGTCCAACATTTAAATATATCAGCAGTAGAAAGAAGGATATCTAGGCTTTCGTCACTGAAATAAGTGGCCAATATGCCCCAAATCGGCCAGATTCCGGAGTCAAGAGCTACGGCAAGAAAAATAGAAGATGATGGTATGCTTTGATTCTACGGTCATCTTGTAAAGGAAAGAGGCAACAAAACAATCATGCTCGTTGTTGTCAAGGTACGTAACTATCACGTGATCATGCATTTCCTTTCCCCCTCTAACTTTCACAGGTGAATTCCGAGGTGGAGTCGTTGTGCTTTCTTTCACATTACAAAGTAGAGGGAGAAGGGTACAAGTCTCACATAATTCAAACATGGATGATGTGTGTGAATGAAATCGTTATCATTGCGATCTATATCTATTTTCCTCCTTCCCAAAACACCATAGAGACCATGGTCTTCCAACCTATCTAAATCTACCCAAACCCAAAAAGCCATCCCAAAGTAAAGACAAGTCAAAGTTGCCAGTGGTGATATGATGTAGGTGTTCAACACAAAAGAGTGAAGTGCGAAACAACCAAGCAAAAATCGATAGAATGATAAAATGTGAGGGAAAGTAAATCCTCCATTGTTGTAAACGAGTGTACTGAGTCCGAAGATCATCAGGGGTATATTGGTATTGTTCCGTGCTCCATTTTTCCCAGTCCCAAAGAAACCGTTTAAAGAAGTAAACAGGTCTATGGTTTGATGTGCGTTGATTTGTCGTTGTTGTTAAGTTGTCATAAAAGTCGTTGATGTTCCTTTGCCAAGGGAAGCGGAGCCTATCGCAGCACGCATGCGGCGCGATGGATCCGTCCACTCTTCGAGAGTCGTGGCAGAAAAGAATGGCTCTGGCTCTCTTTCTTTCAATCCACTGCGCGTCTTCAAGACACGATGAGGTGGGAGTCGCTTGCTTGCAAGGCGACTTCAGAAATAGCAATTGTTGTTGCTATTGTTGCTAAGACATGAATGGAAGAGAAGGCCAAGCCTCGAGTGTCAAACTCGACCACTTTACATGGTGACAAACTCGCGTGGCATTCTGGCTAAAGAGCGACGACGGGTGTTGCTGAGGTTTCCGAGAAGGCAGAGAAGTTCGGTGTCTTCAGTGGAGAGGGTGGCAATGTCATCCCATTTGTTGTATGCATTGGCACATGGGAAGGATTGGCAGCCGGAGACTGGCTCGTCGTGGTTCTTTGGCATGATCATCTTGACACCGTCAATGTCGTTGGGGTTCACAATGGCGGAGACGTCGAAGTAAGTGTGACCTGCGAAACCACCGAAGCGAACCTCACCCAACATGCCAGGGATGTTCTCTCTGCCAGCGGATACAGAGTACCAGTTACCAATCCATTCAGCTGGGAATTCAGCCTTGCCTGTTCCGTGACCTGGAATGACAATGCTTGGAATGGGCTGGAGAGGTGCCTGTGCCGTGAAGATAATAGTGCGTTCAGTGGCATCTTGGTTGACGAAGTGAACTGCGTTACTGGCAACGAGAGAGGCAAGCGCAGTGGCTGCGAAGAGGATAGTGGTTGAAAATTGCATTTTGAAGTGTGCGTTGGTTGGTTGAAGGATTGATGATGTGAGGGATTGTAGTTCTGTCAAAGACTGAGGGGCAAGGGATTGTATGAAGGTCAAAGATCACAGATCTTTTGTCAACAAGGAATGTGAGTGTCCGATGTAGGGGACTGTGTGGTGAGTGTGCAGAAAGGATAGTTATCGAGGGAAGTAGGAAGTAGGGGGGAGGGGGACTCGAGTTCAAATACACAAACTGGCCGACTATGGGGAGACAAGGAAATGGGGCCTGACAACAAACCAGCGGGGGTAAACAGGAATCTAGAGGAAATCATGAATAATGTTGGGAGACAATCCAGCGGCCGTTGCCCTAGATTCCTCGGGGTGGACGCTGGCCACGAGGGATTTTCGGCGTCTAAATTCTGGCGATGGATTCCTCATAACCGTCCGAGTAAGAAATGCTAGGAAGAACACCACACACAAGGTATCAATTGGACGAAGCCACCCAGCGCACCACAATAAATCGAAACAAGGATGGCAACCAGGATGGCAACAAGGAAGACTTCAAAACGAAATAGTGGGACTTAGGGAAAACATCAAAACAATAACAAAGGCAAAAAAGAAAAAGACAAGGACCATGCTGAAAGAGGCAAGGACAGGGACGACACAATGGAAGCGAGGCAGAAACGTATGGCGCGTTCCACCTCAGAACGCGCTCCAGCCATGATTGGCAGAAAGGGTCGATGTTACCTGGCGGAAGTGCGTGCAGATTTCTAGCCATGTGTCCGGTTGGCATAGGGCGTGTGCCTGACTCTGTTCGTACTTCTTCCTCGCCCCAGGACCGGACCTGGTTGCCCCCTGAAATGTTGAGATGTTGTTGTTGCTGGAAGGGCTGGAAGTGCGTGCGTAAAGAAGGGGGTGTGGAAACGCGACGTCGCTTGGACCCAATCAACGGGAACGGGTGATGCTCAAACGTTCCGCGCCCGCAGAATCTCGATGATGGGACGAGCCAACACGTGGAGCTGCAGAGTTCGAGTCTGCTGGCTGGTCAAAGAACTCGCTGGCATTTTGGGCCTCTTCCCAATGACCCTTTGACAATTGTCTGGGATTTGTTTCGATTGAGAAAACCATTTTTACTTTTCCCTTTTTCTTTATTTTGAGCATCCCCATCGTCGCGTTTCATTCTTTCTGGAGCCTGCGCAGAATAATGACAAAGATGCGAGGATGCGTTCGCACCGCCGATCGTCAGCAAGAAATTCTCCGCTATCCATCCACCTTATCGCAGGGCTTTGCGCTTGGCAGGATCCCACAATCCCACCACCCGCGAATTGCCCCGCGGGTATCTCGCAATATGGTGCTGTCAACAACCGTTGACAAGAACTGGTCCGTCTTGGATGCGCAGAGTTTTGTTCTGCATGTTAATAGCGGTTGGCCAATAATACAATCCGTCGTCACAGCTGCTCAGCGTTGCAGACGAGAAAATGATGAGTCCCAAATCCCTGCACATGGTGACTTCGCCGAAAAACTCTTCAATGGTGTGGAAGAGGAACAATGGGACCGAGCCGAAACCTGATTCCAGCGGTCGCTTCAGCAAATCAGCGTTTGAACTTGCTGGAGAACATCATTGCTGATGGCGTCGGAGCCGATTTGTCAAAAATAAGGTAGTCCTCGGAACAGTAGATCGCCATGTGTGCTGTTTGCCAGCGATCAACTGCCGAATCAGAAAAATGGCGCAACCCTGAAAAATGTTGACAACGGCATTCTGTGCGCTGTGCCCTGGGCGAAAACCGGGTTGTCAAATAGGATCAGCCCAAAATGTCTCGCCCTTGCATATGCTCAGGAACGCTTCAATCTGATCGTCAGGAACGAAAAACCCTATGGTCGCAAGCCCTTCCGTGCTACGCTCAATCCAATACTGTGGGTAAACAGTCATTGTGACGCCTCCAACATTGCAGAGCTCAATCACGTATCGGCTATTGGGTCAACAAATTCATGGTTATCTCTACCGAGTTGCCGCCAGGATTCATGTTGCTGGTGGTCGGTCATGTTGCGTAACGTGAGATCAGGATCGGTTCCAGTACGTCGGCAAGGTCATGAACGGCTTCGCCGTTGTCCGGCACGGCTTATGGTCTGGCAACCGACCAACTGACATCACGGTGTGGAATTCCATAAGATCGAAATCATACACCCACTTTGCCCACTTCTTGAGTTATGCAGATCTGTTCGAGAAGACTGGTGTTGTCTGGGATTGAAAGTGGTGTGCGTGGGGCTACTCATGTAAAAACCGTCATAACGAATCGAAAAAGCCATGAATTCATCAACCATGGTTGCGAGCTGCTGGAGAATGAAGAAACTATTGATTTGGCGCATGGCAGTGAAGAAAAATGTGATGAGATCGTGATTGTCCGAGGTGTTGCCTGCTCATCTGCATGTGATGAGAACTAAGAGTTGAAAATAAGTAACTCCATTCGTAGACGAGGAATTGAGCCAGCTTCAAGACAGGTGCATGCCGGGCAGTTGCATTCCTTGCCACTATCAATAATAGAGCCGAAGATTGAGCGTGAAAGTCATACAAGGGAAGAATTTTGAGAGGAGGAAAGCGATGGACCAAGTCCTGTAGAATCATTTGACAATTGTCAAAAAGAGTTGCTGTCGTATGCTTCGGCGCGAGCCTTGATCCATGGATCATATTCATAACATGTATGTGTGGCCTTGAATGATTATGAGAGGAGCAAAACCCATGATTTGGAAAGGAGATGATTTCCGCACACAAGATAGGTTTCCAGAGAAGATCAAAGACTACAGCTTTTTGTGTCAAATTTCATCAGAAGATTCCAAAACGCAAAGGAACGACACCTGCCACATTCCTAAGCAGAACAGCAAAAAGCTGACGACTTGGAAGGACATGAAAAACGGCTGGAAAGGGACTTCAAAGAAAGCTCCGGATGACAGGAGTTTGCCCGATTGCGACCATTCTTCGATGACAACCATTGGATGGATAATTCTTTTTGGCTTTGCATCCCATGCTAACAAATTGCGCCGTCATGAAAAACTCTTCTGGCGTCCCTGATCCATCGAGACTTTATGCAACTAAGCATAAAATTGTCCAATTAGTGCACAATTAATGCAGTGTCGTGACAAGATATTCGTATCGTGCTGAAAAGTACTTGACTCAACATCCAGTGTTCGTTCCTCATACACCAACGTGAATGGGAGCTTTGGCCAGACCATCGACGAAAAGGACATGATTCAAGCACTGGAGCCGCAAGATCACACAAATAACTCGAGTAATGCTCGTTGTATTCTCAAGCCCGATCGACATCGTGTGTTAAGCACTGTGAAGGCCTTGTGGGCTGGAGGCGATGGTTTCGTGGTACACTCAAGATGGAAAGAGGAGGTGGTGGGCATCTGGACAAGTGATGGTCGCAATCGAATCATGGAGGCGAGGTCTCAAGAACTGGAGACTCCAAGAGAGTTAGCAGACAGTCGTCAACAATGATGGTTCTGGAACGAACTGCCTCTCTGGCCAATAATGTCCATCTCCTGGTTGCAAATTGGAGCAGAACGAAGTCGTTCAGCATGCTGGGATGCCTAGCCACTACCTCAAGATGAACCGTCTCCTTCCGCAGATGCCACTTGTACGACTCTGCGAAGGCTGGAGATGCGCCATATGGCTAGATTGTTTTGTCTTGTTGACAGATGTCAAGGTGGTGCTGTTGAGTTGATGCATTTGCGGCTGGAGACGGTCTCAATTCCGGAGGTGCTGTCCGCGTGCCAACCCCAACCAAGCGTACATGGTATCAAGTTGGAGAAGTCACCCGGGTGACTACAACTCTACCGTCAAAATCTTTTCATGCTGCTTTATTTCGGGTCCTGAATCTTGTTGTTTCTAATTTTACTCCCTTAGGTTGTAAATTTGTTTTGCTGTTTCTGAATTTTTTTGTAGGTTATTGTTGGCTGCACACGGTAGTCATTGGCTTGGCGACATTTAGATAGCTTCCCCAAAGATGCTATACCTACCTATCTAAGTACCTATGCACGGCCATGTGCCGCTTCTTAGGCTAACAGCTTGGTTATTTTCAATGGAGTCCAGTGACTATTGAAGGGGGTTGTTCGAAGATCGCAATTTCTCTGTTGATGGCACAAACTTGTCGCGAAAAGCACTCGAGCCAGCGGGAGAGACGTGAAGCCATCAATGTCTACCTGCCCCAACGGGAAATTTGGAGGATGGGGGATTACCGAAGTGATTGGAAGCATCGTCTGTAAGCCGTGCTCACTTCGGACGGCATCACCATTCTATCCTATCTTATCTCGCTGCTGGAGACGTCGGCAGAGTCAAGTTCACCCAAGTCCTTTGGACAGCTTCGTTGAACTTCTAGCTAGAGTCAGATATGTCAACAGCTCTATCTAACGGGCATACGGCAATGCTTCGCAGCACTAGTAGAAGCATTAGCCAGGAACGGCCGGGAAACTTGCCTTGTGTTGGAGAAAGGAGACTTTCTGCCAACGCCAACATTGAAAGCGATTTTTGATAGACGAGAAAAGATATCTCGTAATTACTTCTCTTGTCCTCTGCTTATTGCCATGGCAAACCGTCGTCTTTCTTTTCTCAATATCTTGCACTCAAAAAGCCCCATACTTCATCCCCAGACGCCTTCTTGCATCGTCATGCTCTCATCCGAAGGCATCCGGGCTCGTATTCTTCTTTCCGCAGGCCGAATCTCCGCAAAATAAATGCTACTAAGAGCCTCGTCGTACTTGGGAGCTGCAAATAGAAACGACCTAAGGGCTTCGGATGGGGACTGCATCACAGATGACGATCCATACGCAGATCCGGTGGGACCCGTTGGGATAGAATTCAATGTTTCCCATTGGCAGACCAGTGTTTGTCAACAACGCAAAGTTGTGAAAAGAAGAGGAGAGATGCAAAGACATCAGCGAAATAGTGGTGTGTGTGATATCACTTCTGCCTCTTGCACAGTTTGAAAGAAGTGGGCAATCCAATTCTGCCAAGACTCTGCTTTTCGAGTGGGGCTCGCCAATTCTTAAGCCCTGAGAGGTCAAGAGCGTGAGAGAAATGGCAGAAGGTGATGTAAACTGAAGTGGGAAGGCACGCACCAAGATAGTCCAAGGTGACTTTCATCTTCTTATTAAAGAACTTTTCACTTCTTCTCTCCTCTCCGTCTTTCCTCTCCCCTCTCCTCATCTCCAAACATCACCAACATCACATTCGTTCGTTGTTCGTTGTCTCTATTGTCTCTATCCATCCTCATCAGAATCCCCGTCCCCCCACACCTGATCCTCTCACCGTCGTTTCCTCCGCACATTCGTTCTCCATCAAAATGAAGTCCTTCGGAGCTCTCATCCCAGCCTTGGGCCTCGTCGTCGGTGTCCAGGCGACTTATGGCCATGGATGGTCCAACGGCACTACTGTCTGGACGACCGTCACTGTCCAAACCTTGACGACTTACTGTCCAGAAGCCACCACCTTTACTCACGGGTAAGCCATTGGCAGGGCGAGGCATCCGGACCTGCGGACCATCACTAACTTCAAATTCAGCACAAAGACCTACACGGCAACTGCTCATGAGACCTTGACCATCACCGGTATACTTCACTTAAACTTCTTGCAGAAAACTATATACTAACCGCCGTTGTAGACTGCCCTTGCACTTCCAAGATCCCAGTCACACACTACCCTCACCCACCACCTGCCTCCACTCACGTTCCTGTCACCACAAAGACTCCTATTACCACCAAGATTGAGTCCAACCCCCCAGTCAGCGTCACCATTACCGTCTCTGAGTACACAACCTTCTGTTAGTCTGCTCTTGCGTGAAAATAAAATCGTAGATAACTAACCTTCAAAAAAGGCCCATACCCAACGCTCTTCCCTGTAGGCCCAAACAGCACAATCACAGTCACTGAACCAACCACTTTGACTATAAAGGAGTGTCCATGCACTCTCACCAAACCTGCTGTGGTCACCACAACTATTAGCTATGTTACCACTTACTGTCCAGTGGAGACGACGGTGACAATTGGTACCTCTACACACACTCTTCCTGCTGGAACAGTAAGTCTTTCGGTCTTGTAATTTTGGATACATTCTGACTGTCTCAAGGTCACCATCCCAATTGAGCACATCACCACTGTCCCAGCACCTGAGGTTACTCACCCGGTTCCTGAGCAAACCAAGCCAGCTCCCGAACACACCCAACCAGCTCCCGAACATACCAAGCCAGTTCCTTGCAACGGAGAGGCAGGTGGATGCCCTCCACCCAAGTCTACAGTATGCTTTCTCCAGCACTTTTATACTCGAGTAATCTACTAAATTTCAAAAAGGTCATTGTCCCAATTGAGTCGGTCACTACCATCCCAGGTGCAGGTCCATCTACAGTATGTTTTAAATTAATCTACTCTTCGAGTCGTTACTAACTACTTCTAGGTCACCTTTCCTGTTATAAGCGTACCTCCCCTCGAATCTCAGCCTAATGAGAGCCCAGCTCCACCAGCTGCCACCGACATCTCCTCGGTCTATGTTCCTGGTCTAACCACCACTGAGCCACCTGTCAGCACCCCCGCTGGAACAGGCTCTTCCCCAAGCCCTTCAACTACCGGCTTCCTCGAAGCCAACAATGCTGGCAAGCGTGAGGCTGGGTTCGGTGCTGCCGTCGTCGCTGGCGTTGTAGCCGCTCTCTTGTGAAGCACTCGATGATCACTTCATCATTATGAACTTTATGACTTGCATCACCGAGTGAACATTAGAGTCGTGGAGAAGATGGGAGGATTACCACGGACATTCATTTAGCACATGGCTTGCATGATCTGGACTAGATCACTGAGATCGGGAAGAATTTTGGAAGCCAACTTGCACGTGTGCACAGAATACACTTCGCATGTACATAGTTACAACTGGAGGGTTGTAGATTGCTACGATAGATGTGAAGATTAGAAGCACATGTTTCTCATAGATCATAAGGACAGAAGCCGCTTCACAAAATCAAATCCACAATTTTGCCTAGGAGCTTCGCTAATTAATCCTCTTGGTACTTGGTATTGTAGAGGTGATGATGTGATGTCTGGTGTGGAGAGTCGTCAAGAGTTTGCCAGGTTTGTTCCTGCGTCCAGCCATGCTATTTTGAAAATGGGTAAATTGGTGTTGAGTTGCGAGAGTCTAAATGTGATGATCAGTGCGGTAGAGCAGGGCCACATTCACTAATGGGTCGCGAAATGTTACCCTTCCATCTAACGTTCGAATGAGGAATTAATCTCTCGAGACGGAGCGAGGACCCTCGATGTCATGACCCCGTCGCGGAAGAAGGTAGTGAAACGCCAGCACGAGATTTTAAGGTTAGGTCGCTTGGTCTGACAGATCTGATGTATGCGACCGTGGCCACCCAGCAATAGATATGCCACGATGGAGACGCAGATGCATATGGTAGATACAGTAGGTACATGGCGTCAAGATTCTGCGGAAGCGAGCTTAGAGTTTGGAGCTTGGGACCATCATCTTTTTATATCTTCACGGTGCGAGTCAAATTACGTGAATGGTGGATGGATGAATGGGTGTGGGAAAACGAGATCAGCACGATGGGCGGCAGCCACTTGCGCAGGAACCTGGCCAAGCCCCCGTCGCTCCCCTGGACGGCCCCTATTGTTTCCCACTGCGAGCCAATGGGCGCAGGCGTGATTGCCAAGACTCAGAGTCCGGTCCCAATCTCAAACAACCTTCTATCCCTCCGCCCCCGTCTCATCATCTCCAGCGCCTCGTTCTTCTCCTCCGCAACCCACTCTCATTCATCAACTCTCGTCGACATCAGCTTTCAGTGCGTTCTGCGTACGTTTCATTCCTTCGACACACCCGACTGTTCGATCTTTCTTTTTCTACGTCGTCGCTCTCGACTTCGTCCACCTACATCGACAAACAACTTCTTCAGCGCTTGAGTCGCATCACTCTCTCTGATTTCCAATTTCCCCCGTTCTTAAAGTCTCTTCGACAGACTTCACAACTCTCATTTCGTCATGCAATTCACTACTTTCCTCCTCGGAGCATCCACTCTCATCGCACCTGCACTGGCACAAACCTGGACGCTCTGCAATCCTACTATCAACTCGACATGCCCTAACGACCCCGGCTTTGGTATCGAGCACACCTGGGATTTCAAGGAGTCCAAGGCTGTCAAGCAGTCTTTCACAATCACCAATGGCAAGCTTGGCTTTGGCAACGATGGCACGGAGTTCGTCATCAACAAGCAGAAGGAGTCTCCAACAATTCAATCGAAGTTCTACATCATGTTCGGTTCCGTCTCGGTTGTAATGAAGGCAGCTTCTGGTCGTGGAATCGTCTCTTCTATCGTCGTGCAGTCTGAATGTCTTGACGAGATCGATTGGGAGTTTATTGGAGGCAACGGCACCCACGCGCAAACTAACTACTTCGGAAAGGGCAACATCACATCCTTCGATCGTGATGAATGGCATCCTGTTGACGGCGATGTCCGCGAGACCTTCCACAACTACACCGTTGACTGGAAGGCAGACAAGATGGACTTCTACATTGATTCCAAATGGGTCCGAACATTGAAATACGGCGATGCCAACGGCGGCAAGAATTATCCTCAAACTCCTTCCACCGTGCGTCTTGGTGTCTGGGCTGGAGGTGACAAGGCAAACAACAACCAAGGTACTGTTGATTGGGCCGGTGGTGAAACTGATTTCTCCAAAGCTCCATTCACCATGGTTGTCAAGAGCACCCACGTCAAGGATTACGGTAGTGGAAAGGAGTACGAATGGACCGACAAGACCGGAAACTGGCAAAGCATTAAGGGCATTGCGTAAGTCTTGACACACAACAATTGTAATATCTTACTAACGGATCACAGTGGAACATCTGCCGCGGCTCAATTGATCTCCAAGGGACTCGATGCCGAAGAAGAAGTGTCTGATGAGGCCACCGGAACCAAAACTGACAGCAACACCATCCAATCTGGCAAGAACGCAGATTCCTCCAAGGACAGCACGAAGACATCTGATACTGCCTCTAGCAGCTCAACCGCTGACAAGGCTGAAGAGACCGAGAAATCCATGGCTCAAAAATGGTCCGAAATTCCACAGACAAGCAAGGTTGCCATCTACGCGGGAGGTGGAGCCGGAGCTGCCCTACTTATCGGAGCATTCCTCTTTGTATGCATCCGACAACGCAAGAAGGGCCGCGAGGAGCGTGACGCCTACAACGCCAAGGTTGAGAAGGAACGTGAGGAAGCGTACAGAGACCAAATGGAACTCCGTGAGAAGGGTCTCGGTGGATGGGACAAGAACGCCTACGCTACTCAAGGTGATGATGCCCTTGGTGGATGGGGAGGAAGTCACATTACCGGCGCTTCCTCAGCAACAGCAGGATCTGGTACAGCCAAATTCGCCGCCGTTGCAACTTCAGAAGTCCCATCGAGATCCAATTCGCCAGACTCGCATCGTCCTGCTCCAAGTCCTTGGACTGGTGGCAACCAAGGTGGTATGATTCACAACGCACACAACGCCTACAATGGAGGATACAGCCAGGCCAACAACATCCCACACAGTCCAAACTTCCCACTCGCCTCGCAAGGATCCTTCCATGGTCAGGGAGCTTTCCCAAACCCAAACGCTGGGTTCAGAGGTTCGCAGCATGGTGGATACCAACGCTTCTAGACTTTTCTCTCTTAAGTGTTGTGCGTTTGGGTTGTACGGGTGATAAATTTGGGTTCCGGTTCTTTTTCCTTAATATAGATGGGTGTTATCTCGGCGCGTTTTGCCTTGCACTCCTTGGTGTGTTATGAACAAATGATGGATCGGCACTTTTCCTTTGCTTATTTTTCTCTCTTTCCATTTGAACTTGAAAATCCTGCTGGGGAAGAAATATGGGGAAGCTGGTTTCTTATCTCCATCCTTTTCTTCTCTCTCTACTTTCTTAATTCATAGTAGAAGAAAGATGAAGAGATCTCTAAATGGTAACATTTTCATGCTTGGCAATTCAGGCTAGAACTGGACTGTATGGGCAAAACAGGCACAGATAGAGAAGGAGAGTTTTTCCGTGTGTGTATAGATGGGAGTTCGGTCTACGATAGTTACCTTCGTGGGTATTTACACTCACTCAATGATATGAAATTATTACTTCGAGTTGGGTCCTTTCTTGGGTTTAGAAGTGGTATTGATGTGTTTATTACTGTGAATTTTGGGGTTGAATGCGGAAGAGATGAGGCTCGTTGAGGTAAACACCCTTAAAGTAAGGAAAAGAAGGATACAAGATCTTCCTCGAGTCTTCGATGGGGAGAGTTAGAATCTTCTAGAGTCATAGATAGCTCCGCAGTTCGCAGGCATGACTGATCGTTTTCCAGTATCACTCACTGCAGGATCGCAGGATCAAAAGGAACTCCTCGAAACAAACATACATTGTTTCCTACATCCTCGCTCGCCCTCACTTCTTCCCCCTCTTCTTCCCCCTCTTCCTTCCCATCCATTCCAATTATTTTACTCTACCCAATTTTCACACCCCCACCACTAGCACTAACCACAGTCCCGGTGATCCACCTGGCCTCTCTACTACACAGCAACCCCACCACATCCGCCACATCATCCGGCTGCCCCATCCTCGGCATACTCTGCAGCGGTATAAACTCACTCTTGAACCCTTCTAGAATATCCGGTGGACATTGCATCACTGAATCCGTCTCTGTCAGGCCGACTGTTACGGCGTTTGCTGTTGTTTGGGTCATGAAGGTGTACTATTTATTTTTCATCAAATCCACACCGGTTAGTCTTTATTCTCTCTGGGGCTCTGATTTAGGTAAATAGGTAGGGTGGGTTTAATATGTGATGGGACGGTTTTGGCAACTTTATCAAGTTTTTGTAAAGATCATGGAATTGGAATGGGAAGAAAAGACATACACGATCATCCCTTCCGCCAAACGCCATACTCCACGTCCTACACAAGCTCTCTCCAGCGGACTTACCAGCCGCATACATCAACTGCTCTGCCCAAGGCTGTCGTGCCCTCACAGAAGAGATATATATAATCCTACTCTCCGGCTGAAACATCTTGTGTCGAACTAATTCATCGACGATCAAAACGGGCGTTTGGATATTTCCTGTGAGACTTCTCTGGACTTCTTCGGGTGTGAGGGCTCCGATGGTTCCTGTGACGGCGTCCGCGGCGTTGGAGATGAATATGTTGAGTTGGGAGGAGAAGTGGGTTTGTAGGGCGGTTGTGATGGTGGATGGGCAAGTGGGTGAGAAGATGTTCGCTTCGATGCCGATGATTCTTGGTGGTACCGTGGTGGTGGTGGGTGAGCTGGCATCTGGGTGGGATGGTTGGCTTTGGGATTGTGATTGTTTTCGGTTTTGAGATCCGTTGTAGAGAGATTGGATTTCTTCATTCATGGAAGAGAATGAATGAAGGCTTGTAGAGCTCGAACAGGTCCCGAGGATTGAACAACCGCGGGAGGCAAGAGACATTGCGACGGCGCGACCGATGCCTCGTGAGGCGCCGGTTATGAGGGCGACTTTTCCGTGGAGGTCTTGGGTGCGGATGTGAAGGGGTGGTGGTTGTGCCATTGCGTAGGTTTTGAGAATTGAGAGATAGTTTGATGGAAAAGGAAAATGGTAGTTTGGATTGAAAGGTTTGGTGTGGGATGGGGATGGAAGGAGATTGATATCTCTATCAATAAATCAAATTGAGTGTGGAGTGAGCCTGGGGAGATCTCGATCTTTCAAAGTGGAAGGAAATTTCAGAAGGGAAAGGTTGAAATAATCGTGTGAATCTTTCCTCTCTGAGGTTAGCAAGAGATGAAAGAATGGAAAATAAAATAGGTAAAATACTTCTTGCTTTAAATACAACGAATTGACCGTCAAAACTACATAGCTAGGTAGGTAGGTAAGGTAGGTACGCACCTCTTCGGAGCTTGATATGCGAACTTCCACGAACCTACCCCGCCAACGTAGATCAGCGACCAAGTTTTGAGTAGCTATCATATGAGGGGTAAACAAGGAATGACTCAAGGTGCTCCACATACGTCGATAGGTCCTCTTTAAGTTATAAATCTTGATTTCTATCGATGCAATTACTTCTAGATATCTCTGCAGAAACCTAGGCCTTTTGCCACGGGGATGAGTGAGTCTTTGATATGCACGACAAGAATGAACTATGGGAGGGTCCTTGGCAGCTCTCTGTCTCTCTGCACCTGGTCCATCATTCGATTCTTTGAACATACAAACCTCCCGGACCTCAATCCAAAGACTTCAAAGCTTACTTACATGTGCAAGATTTGCTCACAGAAAGAGCCCTAAGAACTTTTCGCGAAAAACATTCATAAACCTATATACATTTCTATCTAACGATCTATTTACCTAAGTACTTAGGCAAGCAAACTTCGAACGTATGAACAGAGATATCTACCGATTCTAACAGTAGGAAGCAAAACGTATTTAAAATGATATGCGCAAATGCAGATGTGAACGACTTGACACCGCCCCTTGCCCAACCCAAACCGGTCCAGCCCAAACCGGTCCAACCCCCAATCCGAATCCTGCCGTTTTGTTTCATTTTCGTGAGAAAAATTCATGTCGTGTTGGTATTGATGAAAAAATGAGAGAGAAGTTTGTGTATGAGCATGATCGATACCCGATTGAATGACTTTGATGGGGTGAGGCAAGAGGGTTATAGCGAAGGATGGAGACTGAAAAGCCCTATCGCTCACCAGATCCAAAGTCGAAGAGTACAAGCATGCACACCTCAACCAAGACCAACACCCCAACCTATCCACCGATCATCACGATCGACATCTTAGCGAGCAACAACCTTCTGACTCATCTCCTTCTCCTCCACATTCTCCAATTGCTCGACCTGCATCTTCGCCTCCAAATCCTCCGTACTCGTCCCGACACCACCAAATAACTTATCCATCTCCTCCAAACTCAAACCCTTCGTCTCAGGAATGAAGAACCAAGCCCAGATACCCATCAACACCATCAAGGAGCCGAAGAACATGTATGTGCCGTAGCCGAGACTGGTGATCATGTAGGGCGTGGTGCGCGAGATGACGAAACTCCAAAGCCATTGATCGGCGGTTGTGAGGGCCACGCAAAGAAGACGGATGGAGTGGGGGAAGATTTCGGAACAGTAGACCCAGGTTATACCTTGCCATGTTGCGCAGTAGATGAAGCCGTAGAGGTAGACGCATACCATTGCGAAGTAACCAGCAGGAGTTTGGGAAACGACTTTGTTGGCGGCGGCGCGGGTGGGGTCGGCTTTGAAGACTGCGAGGAGAATGGTTAGTGTCGAGGTTGGGATGAAGGAGGATGAGAGACTTACCATATCCCCCGATGTACCACATGGGAAGGGAGCCGATGAAGGCACCGTAGATTAGACCGTTGCGACGACCGACTTTCTCGACAAGGTAGAGTGACTACATATGTTAGATGGGGTTGAACAGTAGAGTGTGAGGTAGACGTACGAATACAATCATTCCAAGAGTTTTGGCAATGCCATAAAATCCGGTAGCGAAGAGCTTAGTATTAGTGCCCTGGATGCCGAGAGTTTCAAAGATGCGTGGAGAGTAGTATGTGATGATCTATGAACCATTAGAATGTGATGAAAGGTGGAGTTTTGATGTGACTTACGTTGACACCAGTAAGATTTTGGCAGGCCATGAGCAAACTGTCGCAATTAATCAGTGTGTGAATGCAAACGCTATTCAGATCTCAACTCACAGTCCAATGGCGATTCTGTTCCTGATTCCCTTTTCGAACAACTTGTTGAACATCCACTTCTTGCTCACCTTTCCTCCTCCAGGCGGCTGACCGACGAGGTTTTGCACTCTGATATCGGTTAACTCATTGCGGATGTATTCATGGTCGACTGGAAGCCCTCTGATCAAGCTGAGAACTTCTCCGGCCTTCTCCCAGTCATCTTGCTTCGCATACCAACGAGGCGACTCTGGGCACCAGAGAATACCGAAGAAGAGAAGAACACCGGGTACTAGCTGAAGGGCCATGGGAATGATCCATTGCGTTTGGCCTTCCGAAGATATCGTTCTAGCGACAATGTAGTTGATCCAGAAACCCAACATGCCACCTCCTCTGCGGCCGCATTAGCAAATAGTGTAGTAGTCAACAACAAAATGCTTACTGTGACAAAATCTCAAAGATACCAACAAGACGACCTCGAATCGATGGTGGAGAAGTTTCGGCAATGTAGACAGGGACGAGGAGAGAAACTGAACCAATTCCAAAACCTGCGATTGCGCGACCAGCGATGATCATTCCAATGCGTCCCCCAGCAGCGGTCTGAAATTGTCAGTGGTGTTCTCATCTAAATTTATATAAACTCACCATAAGACTTCCGCCAACCAAGAAGATCGCGCTTGCGAACATGATAGCCTTCTTGCGACCATATTTCTCGCCGAGTGGGAAGGTAAGGAGGGCACCTGCCATTCTCATCAGCGCATGTCATTTCAAGTAAACTTCTCGTCATACCGAAGAAAGTTCCAGCCTGGAAGGTAGATACAATGTTGCCTTGGAGAGTGTCGCGCGCATGCTGGGTGGATTTATTGAGTCCGAAGTCGCGCTTGAATGAATCGAGTGCCACTGTAGGAGATGTTAGACGTTGAAACTCCACATCTCAAGACATTCGCCTACAGGTTCCTCCGATAACCGAAGTGTCATACCCCATAGCCAAGGATCCCATAGAAACGATGATTGCAATCAGATGAATGCGCCAATTTCTGACCTCGCGTGGGTCATCCGTGCCCGAAGCATGAAAGTTGAAACCCATGATGGCGGAGTGTTGATCGCGGAGCGCTGATACAAGATCGCGGAGTGTAGATCTGCCAGAGACAAGAAATGGACGACCACTGCGCCGATGTAGAAGAAGGACAAGAAGAGTCTATCAAAGACGAGGCGAGGCAGACCAGCAGGCAGAATGGTTGGTACTTCTCACACTCTGGATCTGAGATGGCGAAGTTGAAATAGATAAAATCAAGCAACGATCCGTCGCATCTATATACATGGAATATCACCGTGAGCACTTGTCAAGCCATCACACCCTCCTCCAATGGCACCCGTCAAAACCCGCGTTGGCGCCACTAGCAACTTGCAATACTGGGTGATATTCTGATAGTCTGGGGTGCGAGGGGGGGGGGCGAATCCGGGGAAAGTGGGGGGATGAGGGGGAGAACTTGAGAATGCTTGAAACTGGGAAGGAATGGCAGCACAAGGTGTGACAAGATGGGGACAAGAGGTGCCAATTTTCGTGCCAATTCTGCGGGGTCGAGAAAGAGTGTGGATGGAACTCCGCGTTTCTGGGTATGTGCGAGTAAGGTTTTTTGGGGCTGATGCTATTCCCACGTTGTTGAGGGAGAGATGCCATCGTGGGGTTTGCTGCCAGACAGCAACATCTCGCAACGCTATTTCGATTCTATGTCGAAATAGGTCCTTAGAGCCGTAGCAGGGAGCGGAGTTGGTGATGTTGCGCAAAGTCTCGTTGGTTGTTTGCTGGACTGTGACGATTGAGTTCATGGAAGTTTACGGAGTGTGGAGGTAAGCGGACTTTATCCGTGTGTAGCGGGCGCGGACATCTCCCGTTTTTGGTAGCAACAGGAAGAGAGATCCTCAACACTGCAAACAATTCCAGGCAGGTCAGGTCGAACATTGATGGACATTCTCCGTCATCATGCAGACTTCATGCTGCTACAATCTGAAGAGGATTGCAGCTTGGAACTCTATTCTCATCATTCTACAATTCCGAGGAGGAGGTTGATGGCGTGGAATGGGATGGAATTCCCTGACGCTAAAGTGTTCTAGAGTTGCAGCGATGCCATCCTCTTGATCTATGGCAGATGCTTTTGGGGAAAGCGTGTTCTACGAAAGTTCCAAGCTTCGCTGTGCAGGGATCGTCGCGGCCTCACTCCCTTCGTGCAGCAGTAGTCAACACTCTCTGTTGTGTTCTACTGGTATATTAAGCGAAATGCCAAGAGTTTGTGCTGCCTTCTTTTGTACGCTAGTATCATAAACCAAAGTTACTTCTTCTAAGCTTCTGCGACACAGAATCAAGACAGAATCTACTAATAGCCAGCAAGCCTTATTGTTTACTTGTGCCTCGGCAACCCCACCGTTCTGTCTCTGCGTGCTCTGGAGATAGGCCATAACCATGCCACGATTATGTGCTCGAGTGTACTAAACTCTCCGTAAATAAAGTTCGAGATGCTATGATATTCATTGATTAGGCACTTTGCAACTGATGGAATGCTCCGAAGTATGGTACGATGTTAAGCAGCTACACAAGAGAATCTCACACTATACTACCTTGGCTTTGGCAAGGGTTGGACTATTTAGGATGTCTGTACGAAATCTAGAATAAACAATGACTTACCCATCCTCTCTCGTTTATTTGCCAACACAAGAGCACGGCAATTATCTCCGAGGAAGTCAACGATTACACACACAGGGAGATCTCCATCCTTCTTCCACTCTTACTTCTCCGTTCCCACCTATTCTTCCATCCTTCCATCCATCATCCTACCATCTTAAACATTGCATGTAATCGTAAACTCCGTAATTCTTCAACCCTCTCCCGTCATGATCACTCCTCCTCGCCATTCTCCGCCTTCTTCACAGGCGCATCCTTCCTCGCTGCCGCCTCCGCATACTCCACATTCTCCTTATTAACTTCCTCGACATAACTCCTCACATGTTCCGGCACCTCTGACACTCTATTATACGGTCCCGCAACCGGCTCACCAAAAACTTCATACAGCGGCACCACCCCGGTCCAAACAGCACCCGTCACCTCGTCATCCTCCGTATCACAAACCTGATCATTTGGAACTCCCTCCCTAACCTTCGCACTCCCACTATCAATCTTAACTTTCAAAATCTGCGTACTTGCCATCTCGCCTTTATTCGGCGGCACCCTTGTGTGTTTCCACCGATTAGGCACAACTGAATTCGTGATAACCTCCATAGCCCAAAGTTTTTCTTCGGGGTCCGTAACGAGCGTTGCGTGCCCAAAGAGAATGGCTGAACGATAATTGTAGTTATGTGAGTTGGGAGTTAGCGTGAGGACGAGGCCGTCGACTTTGCTGGCTGCTATGCAGACGCCGAGACCTTTGTTTGTGCTGGTGTTGGGATCTTGTGAGCGTGCGAGGTTCATGATGCGTGAGGAGACGTAGCCGTGGAGGTAGCAATCGAGTGTATCTCCCAGTGAAGCGGAAGGGCGGGAGAATGATGCCATTTGGCCGATCATGGGAAGGATTACGGGGAATGGGTCGTCTGGGGACGGGAGGAAGGAGACATTGAGGATGGGAGTTGTATTGATTATTGTGTGAATTGTTGTGAGGGAGTATAAAGCTATACAGAAGTTGCATTAGTATGATTTTACATTGCTATTGTGAACTTAGACGAGGAAACAAACCTTGGTGTTTGTATCTTTTCACAGTATTGTGCTCCCCTTTGGGGTATTCGAAATTATGGCGGACCATGGCTGCTTTCGAGATCGTTCAATCGTTTTGAAATAACAGACAACACCTACCGCAATCGTACACAGAATTGGACTTTAAGGAAAGCATCTTGATAAATACCAAGTATATAAGAAGCTGGTGGAACAGAATATCGGGACCCCACTCCGACAGGATCGGAATGATGTTGTTGTTGTTCGCATCCCTGCAAATCAACCCCGCTAAACCCTTCACTGCAAGTCCAAGCGAGACAAGGCACAACCTCCTCCCACCCTTCTCCCTCAACTCCCTATCACAGCTATTTGATTACTAGCACATGCTAGCTTATCAGACGCCATTTAAGTCAGTTCGGGGTTCCTCTACTATTTCGGGAGATTGATATCGCTAGACAACCAAGAGAAGTCCTCATAGAAACTCGCACTGTAACCCTACACACAGTTTCCAACTGAAACAAAGGAAGTGCCAAGTCACTCTCACAATATCAAAATGGCATTCCTCGAAATTGCATCTTTCAATGCTGCTTCAGCATTAATCGCCGCATCATCCAACGCCCACAGAATCGAACTCTGCACCAATCCTTCTGTAGGCGGCACGACACCATCTCTCACATTGTTTCAATCTCTAAAAGCCAATCCAGCAGTCAAAATACCCATCCATGTCATGATACGACCACATGGAGATGGTTTCGTATACACAGACAACGAAATTCAAACCATGAAAACGGAAATAGAATCCTTCAAGAAAGTAGGAGCTGATGGATTTGTCTTTGGTGTGTTGACATCCGATGGTCGAGTTGATCGAGATAATTGCAGGGTTTTGCTTGCTGCTGCTGGAGGGCAAGCCTGTACGTTCCATAGAGCGTTTGATGAGATATTTGAAAATAGGATGGGAGAGGAATTTGAGCACTTGATCGAGCTTGGGTTTGCGAATGTGTTGACAAGTGGAGGAAAGAAGACTGCGCCTGAAGGCAAGGAGGCGTTGAGAAGTCTGGTGGAGAGGGCGAAGGGGAAAATCGAGATTATCGTTGGTGGAGGAGTGAGAAGTTCCAACTTAGAGGTTTTGAGGGAGTATACTGGGTCGAGGTGGTTTCATAGTAGTGCTGTGGTCGATGGCGGAGATATTGCGAATGCGAACGAAGTGAGAGATCTGGGCGCGCTTTTGAGGTAATATATCGCCCGTTTGAGTTCAAAGCATATCTCTCGTCTGCGCACATTTATTGTTTCAGTTGCGTTCTTTCTCGTTGAAATTGAAAAGCAATGTTTTTGACGTTAATCTGGCAGAAGCGGACTGATTTTGGCTCTTTCAACTATCAAGTGATGACCTGAAAAGCGTGTTACTGTCAGGGGGCAATGACGGAGGAAGTTTCCTGGCCAGAGCTGTCCTCTCGCGACCGCGACTCCTTGCCCTCGCTAATACCATTCCAACGGAAGCGTCTTTCTCGTATGCATCTCTATCAAGCTGACACCTCAGTGAGGATGAACAATTTTGAACTTCAACTGCGTATGGAGCTCTTTGTCATTGATGCTTCGCTATGGAGGATAATTGTTGAACTTTATCTGAGCATGAAGCCTTCTGTCATCAATCCTTCACTTTAGCGAAAAACAACGCTCAAATCCAGACTCGCTTGCCCTTCGCTACCCCACAAATATTACTAGCGCGCCACCAATCCACCAATCACATGCTTCAATCCAGCCACATCAACCCCTCCAGACATCTAAACCTACCTACCCATATAGATCAAAATAAGCAGAATCACGATTACATCAACGGCAGGTGGCGCTCCGGTAAAGCGTTCAAGTCAAACCGTTGTTAAGAGGAGGAATCGGGATAATATCGACTGGCCACCACTCGAACTAACACGCCAAAACAAACGACAAACCACACAAAAACCCTCTCATGGGTTCTTCACCTCCTACCTCTCCTTGGATTAGGAGGTCAGAGTTTTGTCTTTTTTTCTTCGGACATTTTTTGTGCATATTTTTATAATTTAATTTGGGAGATAATTTTCAGGCTGCTGGCTTTCAACAAAGCCACCATTCACCTTCACTTCCTCGCTTCCTCGCTCCTTCCCCACAATTTCCTAACCTACCTATATAAGTCAAAATAAGCCGACTTATCAATAACCAACAGGACTTGGCGCGATGGTAAAGTGATCATGTCAAACCGTTGGTAAGAGAAGGATTCGGGATAAAATCAACTAGCTATCACGGAACTAACACCAAAAATTGTGGGAAGTCAGTGATAGACCTAGTTCATCATCACCTGACGATGAGCTGAGAACAGAACTACTGCTGCACCCGGTAATCCTTATACCGAACCTGTATCGATGCAGGTCCGGCTCGTCTATTTAAACCACTAATTCCCCCGTAGCTTGTAGTTTGGTAGACACAAATGAATACACCGAGCTTACCAACAAATACGCTCCGTATTCGACGTGTGCTCCCTGTGATCACTGTACCATTACGCTAGCGTTACCCGAATACAACCAAAACAACCCTCGCTGCAAAAACCCTCTCGTGGGTTCTTTGCCTCCTGGACCCGGGGCAAGGAGGATAAAGTTGTGCTGTTTTTTTTGTTTTTTTTGCATCTCTTAGCAAATTCATTTTGAAAAAAAATGTCGGGGAAGTTTGTTGACATAATTATCATGACCTCCTCGGCAACAGTCATCGGTCGCAGAATTTTCCTCGTTTCATCAAGTAGATGTAATTTGATTCAAAGACATTGTTCACAATTATCCCTAGCTTTGCATTTGATTCCGATTCAGCTAGCAAAGAAGTTGAGAGGTTAGTCCCGTGGCTGCTAGTGTGTGCCCCGAACTCCGAAGTGGTGCCTTGGATTTCTCCTGCTCAAAAGCTTTCTTTACCGACTTTCAGAGATGAATAGAATTTTCGAATTGTTTAAGGACAGGAGATATCTTCGTATCAGCGCAGTAGCGCCGACATGGAAGACGTTCAGCGCCCAGCGACCAGTTGTACAGTACACACGTCAAGAGGATGAGAATTTTGATCGCAAAGGACGTAAGATCAGTTAGAGCTAATGGAAAATGTAGACGTAATATGTTTTGAGAAGTCGCATCTTGTTGTTGCTGTGTATCATCGCCCCCAGTCGAGTCGGGGAGACTCGAAGTTACGTGTAGAGCATGTCTTGCCAAGCTTTGATCAGAACCTTTCTGCCTCTTTCAAAAAAGACTTTGCGGGATAATGATAATCTATTTTTGGTAACAAGAGATCATCTGTATCAATAATTCGTTTCACACTTTCTTCTCCCTTCGATTTGAACGGGCACCTTTGCTGTCACCTCTTCGTAAGGTTATGAGGCCCTCGAAATATCCCATCGTCCAAGAATTTCCAATCATAATTTCATAAGTCTGTGGTACGCAATCGAAGACCTCGCATGTCTTAGTGGTGCTTTGGATTCAAATATGCAAAATGAACCTGACTGGAGAAAGGTCTGGTTGCCATCTGGCCGCATATTTGGTCTAGTACACGTGATGTACATTGTGGAAGGATTGTCCTCTACAAAAGCTGCAAGGATCCCAACGATCCTTGACCCAACACTCATCGAGCAAATTGAAGAAATCAATAACTTTTTCTTGCTAGTTTGATGAAAGTACGATCTCTGCTTTCCCCTCAAGCCCCATAGAATAATCACGTGCCA
This sequence comes from Tetracladium marchalianum, assembly GCA_037074945.1. Taxonomy (NCBI): domain Eukaryota; kingdom Fungi; phylum Ascomycota; class Leotiomycetes; order Helotiales; genus Tetracladium; species Tetracladium marchalianum. Next base: position 25,603 of record JBAMDN010000197.1, read on the forward strand.
CATTATTATTGCAAAGACCGCCTGTCGTTTACAAAAGAGTGACAATCCATGACAACGGCTAAAGCGCAGTGGTGCAGTATCCATATTCTGCTTCCTATCCCCTCTCGAATTTTTGGGAGCTCTCGAGAAAAGATCTCTCGTTTGAAAGGGCTGCAACCCCTAGCCCTTTTGCATGCAGAGGTGGATGGATAACCGCCTGTACCTCACTGATCATTGGTAGACACACCTGCAGTTTCAGCCCCCAGAGCGACCAAGAATATGTCCAAATGTTCCTATATATATACTGCTGTGCCTTCTCAAGATAGACTCTAAAGAGTGCCCACCGAGCCACCCACATTGGGTGTAGCATTTATAAATATAACCAGAAAGTCCGACAGATTGTTACCCCTCGATCTCCACCCCTCTACAACAATACAACAATCTTAACGCTGATTATTACTGAAAAAGATTCCAAAAAAATTCCATGGCAAATGATACCGAGACTATCGTGGCTGGATGGACTTCATCTCCAGATGGGCGGGGTACACACGCCATTATTCTATCGTGTCTCGTCACCATTATATTGTGTTGCTGGACCACCGTCTGTCCCAACATTCCCGCCCTGAAAGATTCTCGCTGGGCTCAACTCAAAGATAAATTTGACCTCGCTTGCATAGGTGTCCTAGGGCCAGAATTTTTGCTCGGAGTTGCAGTCGGACAACGTGTTTCTGCAAGAAAAGCAATGAGGGCAAGTTATTCAACCTTATTTTATGCGTGTCCTGGTAAGCTGACTTTTAGAATGATAGAAATTCAATGCAGCTGGATATGTGGACTTTACGATTGTTCATGGTTTCTTTGTGGATATGGGAGGTTTTGTTCTCTCTGCGAGTGATCTGCATGAACCTATCCCGCTGGACTCGATGCAATTGCTGTATATGGTCCAGCATAAGCATGTTGATTATCCGAGAATTTTGACTGCTGATATCAACGACAAAAGTAAAGCGGATGGACTAGCAGGGTTTGATCCAATGAGATGTCCATTAACCGGCCATTCACTGACGGATTACAGACTTTTGAGTATCTTCCAAGCCCTCTGGTTCTCCATCAACCTCATCGCACGCCCAATCCTCAACATGGCCATTACAACTCTAGAACTAACAACCGGCTCATTCGTAATCGTCATGTTCGGAACGTCCTACTTCTGGCTCCGCAAACCCTCCGACATAATGCGACCCATAACCCTCACCAGTTCCAGCAGTATCGCGCACATCCGAGAACAAGCCGGCTTAACAGACCCAGAAGCATATAAAACCACGCCTCTCGATTTTATCTCCGAAGAAGATTTTTGCCTCGATCTCATTTGGCAACTTTACACCGGCTTTCTCGGTCGCATGCACATCCCGCTCTTCACCCGTCCCATCACCACCCGTCCGCACGATCGAAATCGTGGGGATCGATTCCTTAATACCGAATTGGACATGGAACTGTTCTCTTTCTGTTTCATTCTTGGCTTTTCGGTTTCGTTTCTTTGCGCCTGGAATTTCTACTTCCCTACCCCGGTGGAACGACTACTCTGGCGGATCGCGAGTGTTTACACCCTCGCGTTTGGAATCGTGGGCGGGGGTTATGTTGGCTGGTGGCATAATTTCGGACGTAAGATGGTATTGACGACTGGTAATGATGATGGTGACGCGATTTTGATGCGTTCTAGGGACAGCTGGGCAATTAGAGACTCCAGTGTCGAAGGTAATGTTTTTGATCGGTTGGGACTGCCGAAGAGGTTCTTTGTGCCGATAACAGTCATGTGTGTGTTTTATTGTCTTGCAAGATTATATATTCTGGTGGAGGACCTTATGGGCTTGAGGAGCTTGCCGAAGAGTGCTTTTGATACGGTGGAGTGGTCAAAGTATATTCCGCATCTCTAGGAATGAGAGTCGAGATATAGAAGAAATAGATGAGTATAGATAGATCTAGAAGCAGGAGAAGACAATTAAATGGCTCATCAATATCGTCGCGAGGGGTCTCCGTTGCATCTTGACACCATCCTGGGCTTGATCGCCGGCGCGGAGAATTACTTATGAAGACAGTCTAAAGCTCTAGTTGCTCCTGCCAAATTTTCCTATACTTTGATAAGAATGCGCAAGAAAACAATCCCATTGGAACTACCGGTGCGGAAATAAAAGGAATTAATTGTTTCGGTCCATAAATGTGCGACAAAGGAACAAAATTCTGTTTCGTTACCATTCTTTCTTGAAGATACCTGTTACTGAACGCGATATGTTCGAGTGAATTTTGGGCATAGAGCACAAGATACTCTCTCCTACTTCCCAGAAGCCATCTTATTCTGCTTCACCACCTCCTCTACCCCCATCAAAGCACCAATCCCCACTCTCCTACCCAATCGCAACATCTCCGCCACAAAAACCTCCTTCTTCGCCTTTCCCAACTCATCCGCAAACATAACCATCGTCAACGGCCACGCCAGCCAGCGAACAGAGATAGGATGGATTTCCTCCTCTTTAATAACGCCCGTCATATTTCCCAGGCAAAAGGGTAGACTTGATTGCATTTCATCTGCCATTTCAGCGATTGCGAATTGGGCTTTTTGGAACTGTGCATTCTTGAGAGAAGGAGAGGTGGGAACAATTGGAGGCGGAACTGGTAGACGATGGAGTATTCGCAGACAACTGATAAATGTGCTGTTTATCAAAATACGGGTGGCGTAGTATCGAGACCATATTGATGCGTATGACAGGTTTTGGTAGCCGTACACTATCTGGGGGGAATTTCGCACCCCCGACTCGACAGGTAGAATATGCATCTGGCGAATCCAGTTGCTTGGGAAGCGACTTGGATAGGTAGAAATATTCGTTTCCAGATCCTGGGATTCTTGGACAAGTTCTGAGGCCAATTTTGTCCGGTCGTTCGCTTGGCAACCCTCGTCGTCCTTACCGAGTGCGAATAAACGATGTCGTATATCCACTAGTCTGACAATGATGCTATCATATTCAGCCTCTAGCCCTTCTTCGCCGAAGTCTCTTCCATTGATAATCCATTCTGGAAGGCTTTTATTTCTCATCAAAGCAGATTTGATCATGCCACGCCGAGTGTGCTTAACAATATCCGGAATTGGCCGCTTTGAGGAACTCTGACGGTCCTTAAATGCCTTTAACACCACCAAAGCACCGTCATGATGGGAAGCACTCCTCAGAGCCCAGACATTCGTGATTGGTTGATTTAAAGCATGCATGGTATCTTCATATCTACCCATGCAGAAAATCGAGAACAAGCAAACTTCAACATCACATTCTGCCGGCGAGGACAAGAATACGTAGATATCATGAAGAAGTTGTTGATATCCAATACATGCATCTATGAGGGCTTGAGGTTGATTTTCCGCTTTGCCAAATAAGGCGAGTGAGATGACTGATATGGCTAATTGGATGGTCGGACTGTCTTTTCTGGAGTTGAAGGTCCGCTCGATATCATCTTCGGTGGACTTGGCAATAGATGGAGCGTCATGGAGTGGTTGCACGTGGTTGTGCAAGTAGTATTCAAGTGCTTGGGATTTCAGATTTGCCTGCGGCTGTTCTGGAATTTGTGATTCCTCCGATGGGGAGGGTGGACGAGGACCTCGAGGGCGTTTTCGAGCCCCACTCGCAAATGCATTTTCATTGTGGACAAATGCGGTTTGACTGCTTTTCATTCCATGGCACTGTCTTTTTGATTTGGAGCATCTCAGACAAATTGGTTGGGTTTCATCACACTTTGAGTGTCAAAATGTTAGCACTTCTAAAGCATGCATGAGAGGGGAGGCATACATGCTTTGATGCGGCGTTTCTTGCAAGTTTCACACGCTAGGCTTGGAAAAGGCATGACCTCCGTGGTTCAATGAAGCAAGAGTCAAATATCTCCGTACAGCCATCTGGCGAGGAAGGAGTTCGTATGCAAGAGGTCTTCCACACCTTCGAACGAATTTAGGTCTAGATTTAAATAAACATATGCTGAGTTTACGTTCAAAAATAGTTCGCTTAGGTAAATAGAGGTACGATGTTTGACCGTACTAAGCTTTCAGCTAAAATCTTGTCGTAAAATGTAATCTGAAAGGGATTCGACGAGTGATGCTTGAAATCGATGTGGTCTGGAAGTTGGTTGGCAATCGGTCTGATGTTGTCTCCGCTTAAATCCGTCAGAGCCAAGACTGTCTTGGCATTCTCGAGAGTATCTCCCGATCGGGAACACTGCAGATCTTTTGGACGAGAGGCATCAACCTGACCAAGGAAGTATGAAAATCGTTCCAAGGTTACTCGGATTTGCTTGCAAAGCAAGTTCGGATTTCTCAGGACTTATGCAAGCTCGTAACGGAATTGGAAAATGTTCTGGAGTTATGCGGAATTAAGTCGTGGATTTGATCTTCGCTACGTCGCGATCGTCATGCGTGTCGATATGCGTATAAATTGATAGAAGTTCCTTCAGAAGCCACTTCATTCCATATCCTCAGTCAGCATCTCTCATCTATCTTCCAAAGACCCGAATATTCCTATTGAACCTTCATTGTAACAATGTCTTCAACGCTCATCCTAATCACAGGTCAGTATATAATACCCATTCGCACAACAGTCGTACCAGAACTAACCTTGTGACCAGGCGCCAACACAGGAATAGGCTTCGCAACAGTCAAAGTCCTCACTTCCTCATCTTCCAATTACCACGTCATTGTCGCAGGTCGCTCTCTCCAGAAGGCCGAAGAAGCAGTAAAAACGCTGCAGGCCGATACCTCAACCAAAGGCACTCTTTCCGCTATCCAACTAGACGTCACCGATGAAGCCTCCATCAACGCAGCAGCCGCAACCGTCCAAGAGAAATACGGCAAACTCGATGTCCTAGTCAACAACGCCGGCGTAGCAAACAGCGATCCTGACACTAAAACCAAATACAACACTTGCTTCTCCACCAATGTCATTGGACCGATGATGGTCTCTGCTGCTTTCAGACCGTTGCTTTTAAAGTCTCAAAATCCGTATACAATCTATGCCAGCAGCGTCGTCGGATCGGTTGCTCTCGCTGCTGATCCGACCGCTCCGACTTATAGAGGACCTCCAGGAGGGGAGGCGTACCGCGCTAGTAAAGCTGCCTTGAACATGGCGGTTCTGCAGGAGATAGTTTTGCTTGGAGATGCACCGTTGAAGATTTTTGTGATGTGCCCGGGTATGGTCCGCTCGGGTTTAGCGGGTCATGGAGAAGCTGGGAAAGCTAGGAATAAGGTAGCAGGAGACCCAGAGGATCCTGCGAAGGTTGTGTTGAGTATAGTGTCGGGGGCGAGGGATGATGATGTTGGAAAATTTATCCACAAGGATGGGCTCTATCCTTGGTAACGAGACTGTCGCTTTGTTAGCGGTTTGAAAGGCGAATTGATTGGGCATCGTGAGGAACAAGGTTCACATGGGAAATAGGTAACGAAATTTGGAATTAAATGCTCATGATCGTTCGTATTGCTTCCCTTAACGCCATCCCCTCATCAAATGCAGCGCAAGACCTTCTCAAAGATATTGCAAAATGGAAAAACCATCGCGAAATAATTTTGGCCGCTCCTATACAGCCGACCTGGTATCTATCTTCCACGCTCCTGATTAGTATGCTCATCGCTCAAGCTCATCAATTGGAATTTCCTCGGAATCCTTGCCGACAATCGCATCCGAAACTTTCCATATTTGAATCAGGTTATCTTCCGCCGCACTGCACACAAGCCATGGCTCGTTCAAATTCCAGCTGAAGTCTGCTAGATGGTTGGTGTGACCTCCATGCATGAAGAGCCTAGGAAAATTAGCAATGAACTTTGAGCAGGAAAGGGAACTCAAGACTTACAGCTCTGGCGGGCCATCCTCCTGGTCATCAGGCAGTTGCTCTTCTCCGATTCTAGTCAGATCCCAGAAGATGACTCTGCGATCATAACTACCACTACCCAGAATGGCTTCCTCCTTGGGGTGCCACGCTAGGGAAGTAACCATATCTTGATGACCCTCTAGCGAGTGGACCTTCACCTTCAGGTTCCTCATATCCCAAATGCCAATCGTCTTGTCGGCTGAACCAGTTGCGACTAGGAACTGAGAGGCATGGTTGAAAGCTAAGGCATTGACGGCATCGGAATGTCCCAAGGCAGTTAGAGACGAAGCAGTATGGTCAGGTTTTCGCACATCAACAATCTGAAGAGTCAAATCATCCGAAACCGTTCCAATAATGGAGTCGAGATGAGGGTGGTACTGGACATCGTTGACAATGGAGCTGTGGTGGGTATAGGTGGCGTATGGCTTGATCTGGTTGCTGTCCGCCTTGATAGATTTCAGATCCCTGGTAATGTTAGCAGTTGTCAATATCTAGGAACGGAGCCAGCGTACCAAAGTCGGACAGTCCTGTCTTCACTCCCAGTTGCAAGTCTCCCCTCCACATGCGGATTCCAGCACAATCCAAATCCCTCCGATTTGTGGCCAATCAACTCTGCTTGCGGAGTGATTATGCCGTTTGGGATACTACTGTGTTTGGTTCGATCAAAGACCAGAACTCTGCCATCCACACACATGGTTGCAATGATGTTTGGATTTTGTGGCTGGTAGCGGGCCTTGTTGACCTCTCCTGGATGATCAATCTTCTGCTCGATGGTCATCTTGATGCCAGTTCCTTCGCCATTTGCGTTTCCATAACCTCCGATCTCCTCTCGGTGCTCATTGTATTGCTCGGGATCTGGTGTGGCGTTGTTTGGTAGCTCGACATGGGCAATTTGGAGGTAGTTTGGCTTGCTATCAGAGGTATGGGTGCCAATGAGTAGGCGATGAATGCTATAATTCTTTCCGGCCGGCCTAAGCTTGGTCAGCGAGGAGTAGATCTATAAGGCGGAACGACTTACTTTTTGCAGTCAGGGAACCATTGTGTCGTGAGAGTAGGCCACTCGAGCGCAGTACTTAAACTTTTAGCTTTTGCAACCACATACTGTCTATGTTCCATACCTCAAGATCATATCGTAGAGGAAAGGGCTGTTCTTCTTCCATGTTTTGTATTCTGGAATCCAGTTAAAAAGTGGTCAGAACTTATCATTTACGAACACTTACCTTCATTAATCGTCTTCTGGGCATCAATTTGGTCATCATTATGACCTATTCTATCGTCAGTAACCAACCCGGGTTTTTGAGCCTCCTCGCAATTCTCTAAGTTGCGATTCCTAGCTCTGTTTGTGGGGTATGCGCTCACCATCCATATCGACGTCGGGAGAATCTGGTGCCATGTTTGCGGTTCGCGTTGGAGAGTGGAAATGAGAGATTAGGCCACTCGGTAATGGTGTGTACACCGTCTGGCGTGGAAGTTTATGGTGGCTGAAGGTTCGTTGAGGTCAAAAACGAGGTTTTACGAGATCCTGCTTGAGCTTGCTGGAGAGACGCGCGAAAGTCGCGTAGAGTGAAAGATGAACAGGCAAGTCTAGTCCCGAAGAAGCTGGAGGCGGCCGCATTTTAGCGGGTAGTGGCACTCGATTTCGATGTCGCAGTTGACTTGGAACCTTCTAACCCTCAAAACATCCAATCTACCACAACGGTCGTACGCGACAACGAGCGTCGAGAACGGGCAGCGAAGAGAGACGTGACGAGCAGCGAGAAGTGAGAAGAGAGAAGGGCGAAGAAACGAAGAAAAGAGAGGCAGTCGCAAAGAAGTGACTAACTGGCTCACATCACACTACTTTCAAGAAGGTCCTTGCACTTCTTCATCAGACATAACCCCCACCAGCACCCTGCGGTAACAGCAGAACGCATCCTTTTATACTGGTCCAAAGAGGTCTAGAAACGAACACACCATCCAGCACATCTGCGCACTCACTGTGCTCTTTACAAGATGGGTGTTCCCAAATTTTTCCGATGGATGAGCGAGAGATATCCAGCAATCTCACAGTTGATTGCGGAGAACCGAATTCCTGAATTCGACTGCCTATATTTGGACATGAATGGAATCATCCACAATTGCTCGCACAAGGACTCAGATGATGCTACCTTTCGTATCACGGAGGAGCAAATGTTTCTTGCGATTTTCAACTACATTGAGCATCTCTTTGGCAAGATCAAGCCCAAGCAGCTTTTCTACATGGCCATTGACGGAGTTGCACCAAGAGCAAAAATGAATCAACAACGAGCTCGAAGATTTCGAACTGCGTTAGATGTCGAAGTTGCCAGAGAGAAGGCGATTCGAGAGGGCAAAGAGATGCCCAAGGAGGAGGCATTCGACAGTAATGCGATTACTCCAGGTACGGCTTCGCCCAGCATTCAACGCGATCATACTAATGGCACCAGGTACGGAGTTTATGCACAAATTGACACAGCAGCTCAAATATTTCATCAACAAAAAAGTCTCCGAGGATGCTGATTGGCAAGGCTGTGAGATCATTCTATCGGGTCACGAAGTTCCTGGCGAAGGAGAACACAAGATTATGGAATATATTCGATTGGCAAAAGCACAACCACATTACGATCCAAATGTACGACATTGTTTATACGGATTGGATGCCGATCTGATCATGTTGGGGCTTCTGAGTCACGATCCCCATTTCTGTTTATTGAGAGAAGAAGTCACATTCGGACGACAAAGTAAGACTAAATCGAAGGAGTTGGAGCATCAAAATTTCTTCCTTATGCATCTTTGCATTGTACGAGAATACCTAGCGTTGGAGTTTCAGGAGCTGAAAGAGGATGGCGTGCTTGGTTTTCAGTTTGACCTAGAACGAGTTATCGACGATTTCATTCTCATGGCGTTTTTTGTGGGAAACGATTTCCTGCCAAACTTACCAAATCTGCATATCAATGAAGGAGCATTGGCCATGATGTTTAAGGTCTATAAAACCATTCTGCCAAAGGGTGATGGATACATCAATGAGGGTGGTGTCATCAACATGAAGAGATTGGCTGTTTTGTTGGAGGAGCTCTCACACGTAGAGTACAGGTTCTTTGAGTCTGAGAATGCGGATCAGAGCTGGTTCAAATCCAAGCAAATGGCTAAGGAGGATATAATGGTGAAGGGCAAGAACAAGGGGAAGATCAGCATGACTACGCCTCAGCGAGAGCTTTGGAAAGATGTCAAGACTTTCGTTACCCGACGGCCCGAAGGTCCTCTCAATCTACCTGCCACCCTACCTGCTGCGGACAGGAAGTTTGTTCAAGAGCTTGCTGAGAGTTTGCATCTGGAATGGAAAACAGTAGAGAATGAGCAAGGCGATCGGCACATGCAGCTGACGTTCCCTCCAAGACCAGGCGGCGATGATGAGACCGAGGACGAGGAAGAGGATGAAGAGTCGCAGCTTGCAATTCTTCGGGTAGTCAAACAATACGATAACGCCAAGACTCTGGATGTGTCCAAGATGGACGCGCAGGCTGAGATGGATCGACAGTATGAGGAGAAATTCCAAGGATGGAAGGATAGGTACTATGCTGGCAAGTTTGAATGGGACAGGAAGAACGATTCTGAGTTGACGAAACTTTGTGAAAACTACGTCCAGGGACTGCAATGGGTGCTCTTCTACTATTACAGAGGAGTCGTCTCATGGCCGTGGTACTACCAATACCATTATTCACCCATGATCTCAGGTACGTAGGTGATCATCTTCTTATTTCGACTTATTAACATTTGCTACAGATGTTATTAAGGGACTGGGCGCCGACATTAATTTCAAGCTCGGACAGCCTTTTCATCCTTACGAGCAACTCATGGGTGTTCTTCCAGACCGAAGTAAGAAGATTGTTCCCCAGGTCTATCATGACCTTATGACAAACCCCAATTCGCCTATCATCGACTTCTATCCTAGAGATTTCGAGCTTGACATGAACGGCAAGAAGATGGAGTGGGAGGCTGTTGTCAAGATTCCATTCATTGACGAGACACGCCTATTGGCTGCTATGGCACCCAAAAACAAGCTTTTGAGTGACATTGAGAAGTTTCGGAATGAGTTCGGTGTAACTCTCAAATTTACTTACGACCCCGAAACCGATTTCACATACCCTTCATCACTGGTGGGCATCTTCCCTGATATCCCTCACTGCCACTGCATTGAGAATATCTTTGATCTGCCCAACATCGAAGGTCTGGATTACCGTGTGGGACTTATGGATGGTGTCAAACTTGGCGAATCAGCGCTTGCTGGCTTTCCTAGTTTGGCCACGATTCCTTACAATGCAACACTTGGATTCCATGGTGTCAATGTTTTCCAACAAGACAGCAGAAATGAGAGTATGGTGGTTACTTTGGAAAACACGGAGGCTTTGACCAATGTCAAGAATGCTGTGACAAAACTTGGTCAGCGTGTCTTTGTTGGATACCCGTTCTTACAAGAGGCAAAGGTCGTCAAGGTCTCAGACGAACTTTTCGACTACCTTCCTTCCAACGATGGGACATCTCAGCCCATTCAAAACCCTCATGGTCCTCGAGAAATCGATGACTTCCGCAAAAAGGCTGAGAGAATAGAGACCAATTACAGCAAACGCTTGGGTGTTATTATTGGTCCTGTTGAATCCATCTCTCATGTTGAGATGCTTAAAGGTCTAAAGAAGACTGATGAAGGTGCGACTGTTAAGGAGTATGCGGTCATTCCCGGAATGGAGACTGAGTATGCCTCTCAGGCCCTGGTAAATGAGGTGCTCAGTGAGGATCAACGATTCTTGGAACAGGCTGCAGTGCCCTTCGAACAGGAATTTCCCCCAGGTTCAAGAGCCTTCTTTTTGGGAGAGTTCAACTACGGGCGACCTCTGGAGGTTGTTGGTCACAGCGAAAACAAGGCGGAGATCTGGTTGTCTACAACCGCCAAGGATGTCGAGTTTGGTAGAAACATTGTGAATGGACATGGCCATCAGACTCGGTACACTCCATCCTACACGGTTGCAAAAATGCTAGGTCTTCATCCCTTGGTGCTGAGCAAGATCACCTCTTCTTTCTCGGTTTCCGCTCTTGGTCTTCCTCGACTCAATCTGGGTCTCAACCTAAAGTTTGAGTCGAAGAAGCTGAAGGTGCTTGGATATACTCGCAAGTCAGAGAACGGATGGGAGTTTAGCAACAAGGCTATTGAATTGCTAAGTTCGTACATGACATCATTCCCTGAATTTATCGCCGGAATTCAACGAAAACCACAAGGCAATGAGTACGCGGATACAGATTTCTATCCTGCAGAAACTGCTAGCGCAAAGATTAAGGAGATTGTTGCATGGCTTAGATCGGTTGAGTCCAAGAACTTTGAGAAAGTCCCATTGGATGCCGAGCAGCTAGATTCAGATGCTGTTATGGCTATCGAGAAGGCGGCCGATGAGGCTTTGAACAGTGGAGCGGAGATCGAGTTCAAGAAGCTGAAGGGTGTTCCTCGGAACGCATTGATGAAACCATCCGATGCTGAGCATCGCCTTGGTAACCAGAAGTTTGCTCTTGGTGATAGAGTTGTGTATGTTCAAGACTCCGGTCGTGTTCCTATCGCTACTCGAGGAACGGTAGTTGGTATCTCGCGAACACCACGTACCGTCCTATTGGATGTGCTTTTCGACGTCACCTTCATGAGCGGTACGAGTCTTGGTGACCGTTGTAGCCCATTCCGGGGTTCGACAGTTCCAATCTCGTCTGTTCTCAATCTCACCCACAAGCAAGTCATTGCTGGCTCAAAGGCAGGCGCCGAAAAGCGACCTGCTCCAGTCAGTACTCCATTGACTCTCAACGGGACATACGGCAGTCCAGCCGGCGCGGCTCAGTACCGCGAGGCTGGCGCTCCTCCACCGTTGAGAGGTTCCTTCCGTGGTGCAGTGGCTGGTCAAAATGGCTTCAACAGAGGTAATGGACAATTCAGAGGTAGAGTTAGGAGAGGTGGTTTAGGATTTGGCAACGACAACGCGACCCCTGCTATTCACAGTAGCTTGGTCCACCGTGATGGCCAGGATGCTGGACGTGGTAACGGCGCTACTCGTGGACGAGGCGGTCCTTTCGTTGCAGCTCGTGGTGGTGGCCCACCAAGAGGGGGTGCAAACTTCCAACCTCAAAATTTCAACGCTGTGCCCCCTCCAGCAAGTCTGGATAATAGAGGAGGCCGTGGTCGTGGCAGAGCTCGAGGAGCAAGAGGCGGTGCGCCAAGAGGTGGTGCTAGAGGACGAGGTGGTGACAACGTCTCCGCCCAAGCTTCATAAACTTTGGGTCAGGATATGTCCAAATCTCACTTTGATGAGTTTCGATTGAAAGCTGCCAACCTTTACGAAGAACGATTTATGAATTACGAGTTCATTGATACGATGATATGATGATGGTGGCTGGATTCCCCTTCTTGTATAAATTTGAGGTTCTCATCCACTGTTAATATCATTTGCATCTTGAGGCTGTAGATCATAGATGGGAATGGACACATAGACAGGCTGTTTACTTGTATGATAGTACTTCTTGTGTATTAGAAATGCATGGTTCAGCACATATCTTTTGCTCTCATTTGTGGATGCTTTTTCTGTGATTGTGGTTGTGAAGTTGTGATCTGTAGGTGAGTATCCAAGTTGGATATCATCAAGAGGCATGTACCTTTCAGGATTTGCCACTTCCAGAATCAATGACACCAGCCTCGTGGATAACTATGAACCTCCTTTGACCGTACCGGTTCTCAGCTGATTGTTTACCACACTGATGCCGACCTTTTCCAAAGCTGTCAGACTCTCTTTGCGATTGAATCCTAATTTGGGAGGAACTGCGTCACAGTGAACAGAACAGAAATAAATCATAAGAATACACATCACCATTCACCACAGTGCAATCACGAATCACTCAAATTCAAAAACTAGCTCTACTGTTCAATAATCATCATGTTAGCTACCTATTTGAATGTAACATTCCCGCCCTATATCGCACTCGCACCAGACAAGCGCCGGAGACTTGTCGCCTATCCATCCTGCACGGAACACGGCGCTGAATACGACTTGCCTGAGGATGACGCGTATTTGTATTTGCGGCCTTGATTTTGGCATCCTCATGTAATGATCTTCAACATCCTCTTGCGAGGCTGAACCCTGACGATTCCAATTCTGTTACCGCTATATATCATTGATACTGTTGAAGGCGAGAGTGATTGTGAGAATGACTGCGGCAGCAATTGCGCCCATGAGAGTGGTCATAAGACTGACAGCGAGAGCAAGAGTGACGCTCACGCTAGCAGCAATAGCAACCATGATTCTAAATTAGTCCATTTATGACAGGAGATGTTGAAGAGTTCAAACAAAAACAATATAATTTCATTTGAAACAAAGCACCCCATAACGTACGCTGACCATATATTCCTTATCGTCCTTGTGGCTGTGGTAATACGCAGACGCCATCTCGGCCTCGTGTTGACGGTACGCCAGATCCTGGCTTCGACGGGCATGGTCGGCGGCATGTTGAAAACAATTCGAAGTCCAAAAGTGCAGGAGAAAAATTAAACAGCAACGTGATAATCGTGTCAATACTAGAGTTGACAAGTATCTACTAGGTAGGTGCTTCCTACCTCCTTTGCGCAACATTCTATTGTGAGGAAGTTATTCGGCATGACTGCAGCTTTCTTGCTTCTTTTGATTTACGCCCAGGTGGGCATTAACCTCATGTTGCGCCTGCTACCTTAATCAAACTACTTCACCTCAACTCCCTTGGATCCAACAATCATATGATGAAGATTACGAGCACCAGTTCCCATTGCAAAGTAGACGAATATGTCATCGTAGAATGTTACCGAAGCTCTCAGATTGAGCAGATCCATAAACACCTTTACAACTCATAGACTCTCATTCGTTCCCGACTGGGAATTGAGCTAAAGACCGTGAATGAGATAGGAGCCACCCTGAAGAATTGTGGGTTATACATTTAATGATCTTATATAAGCATCATGAAAGACGTATTCTTTTGCCTGGAGCCTCTTGTCCGTTGCATCTCTGCTCGGTTTATGCGCGATTATACCTCCCACAAGCCATGATTTTGTGTAGAAAACTCAGGCGAAAATCTTCGGAGTCAATGCCAGCTGGAGGAGGTGATTCGCTTGGGTGTTTGGTCGGAGAACATTTCGTAACTTCGTATTTTTATTTCCGACTTCCAACTGGCAATCTCGAATGATCAATATGGTGCTGGGAAGAGCAGCACCTTTGACGAGAATCATTGTACGCCAAAGCTTGGTAGAGTGCGTTTGATGTTGGATCCTAATCTATGCAAGGAAGGCAGCTTCCAAACAGACGATGAAGTTGATTCAACGGTGGCTTGCGGAATTTCGATCCCTTCCTCGTCAGCACCGATACTCCCTTCACACCTGACTACCACTGTTGGACTGGACAAACTCTTACTGCGCAAGATCAATGACTCGTTTACTGACTATTACTGAAGAGTGGTGACATTGACCCAATTCGCTGATTCGATTGCTACAAGCGAATTGCAGGAAATCTACGTCAGAGGGGTAACTTGTACTTTCGAATCAGTACCAGTGTATTCACAGAATTAATAGACAATTATACACTACCCAGTTTTAAGAAATACAACGGCTGGACTCTTGACAGTGGCACACCCAGTCCTGGCAATTACCCCGTGGGTATGGAGTATAGCACTTGGCTTGCATGCTACCAGGACACAGCGAATGAATTTCTGGATACGATATTGCAAGCAAATATATACAGCAAAAGCGATTTCTCACCATACTTGGAACTTTTCAAGCAACAGCTTATGTTGTTCGATCTCTTCTATTAGAAACAACACACTCAATTCGACCCATTGGCGCGAGCAGAGCTCGACTCACAAACTTACCGTTTCCCTACTTTCAAAGGTCACAAATTTGACTAGAGTCCCGATATCAATCATTACGGCGTCGCTTCCATCGCTTTACAAGAGATGATCGTACAAACTTTTCCGAAGAATGACACGCAGGTTTGAATCGGAGGGGCATGACCTGAGGAGTGGAAGGACAGGTTAAAGTTGCATGCGCCGTTTGGGACGACTGTTAAGGGGTTAATTGAGGGGGAGAAGGTGAGGGTGTTTAAAGTTGTGCCGGAGGGGAGGGAAATGGATGTTGTTTTCAACGATGAGTGGGGAGATGGCTGAGTGATGGGTTTGGGAGGAGACGTAAAGATTTTGGGATGTGAAGTAGACTCGAATACTTATTTACCATCTTTGTGTATATGATAAGAAACCGGTCATTTTCAGTCCAATGCATTTACATTCGTGATCACAACATTCTCTATGTAAGATTACATAGAATGTTTGCGTTCGTCGCTTACAGAATGTCATAATAGTCGAGTTCCTTGGCGTGCCAAAAACCTGACTTCAACGCGCTCTCTAAGAAGATGACTCTGGAGGTGCCTCTCAAAAAGTAAAGAACTCTTTTGTGCGGCGTGCAACAAATAGATTAAAGTGGCCGCATTACGTGTGAATATCAATTCGAGACCTGAAGAGTCAATAGTGCTGATGTTGTGAAGTTTCTCCAAAGCTGGAGCCAAGATTCTCGATTATCAACAAAAGTCCCGAAAGATGCTGTTGGATGATAGTTCAGGAGGTCAAAGTACCTGCCTATACACATTCTTTTTGTGACGTGCAAGAAAATGTATCAGATATGGCATGTGGTAAAGTTAAGACTTGCATTCAGTAGAACTACGGTGTAAAGGTATCTATGTTCAAGGCCATGAAACGCACTCTAAGTAATTAAATAGCTAGCTATGCGAAATGCAATTCTTTTGGCAAGAAAACTTCGTAAAATCATAATGTCTCCTCTTCTCTGGGAATCCTTCTACTTGCTTCGCTTATAGATCTTACCCAAGAAGCTCTCGAAGACGGTCTTCTTCAACCCCTCGGACTCGTCGATATTGTCAATCATCTTTCGGATCTCACCGACCCGCTTCTCTTCGTATGCCTCGTAGATCTCTTTCAACTTCAACTCCTCGTACAGCTTCTTGACTTCGGCCTCCTTTGCTGAGTCCTTACGTCCATAATTCTCTTCCAACACCTTTCTCTGCTCTGGGGTGGCGATCGCAAGAGCTTGGTTGACGAGCCATGAGCACTTATTGTCGAGGATATCGGTACCAATCTTGCCAATGTGCTCTGGGAGACCGAAGTTGTCAAGATAATCATCTTGGATCTGGAAGTACTCTCCAAGAGGGATCAAGATGTCCTCTGCTTGCTTGAGATTCTTGGGAGTCGCAATATTTTGATGGTAGAGAGCCAAAGCAACAGGAAGGTAGAACGAGTAATAGGCGGTCTTGTAAATGACAATGAATTGGTACTTCGTCATGGAGAAGTTGTCCAGATCAACTACATCTTCTGGGGCGGTGAGAAGGTCGCACAACTGTCCGATCTCGGTCTGGAATGTAATCTCGTGGAACAACTCTACCAACTCGATGTATGCGGGGTGGGAGCGGAAATATTTCTTGAGGAGGGTGTAGATGGCGGATTCGAGCATGAAGGCATCATTGATGGCAATCATTCCAACTTTTTCTTGGCGGTACCAACATGGTGCTCCACGGCGAGTGATGCTGCTGTCCATGATATCGTCGGAGACGAGAAAGAAAGCTTGGAGGAGCTCGGTCATCCATCCTAGTGTGGCGGCTTGGAAGTATTGCTCTTCAGTGAGAGGAGCTTCGAGGAGGAGGGAAACGGAGTCTGGTACAGACATTCCACGGTTGCATTTTCCACCAATGGTGTTGGCATTGAGAGACTATATATTATTAGAAAATAGAATTGTTGAGAGACAGGACGGCACATACATTCTTATACCATTGCACGAATTCCTCTGGGAGCTTGTAGGACTTTGCATGGGCAAGGAGATCCTCCACAAGCTTTGGGAAGATGGACTCGAACTCCTTAAGGGTGGTGGTTTTCGCCATTTTGCAGGTGGGCAGTTTGAGGATATATTCTGAAATTGGAGAGCCTCAATTGAACTGGAGGAGAGGAGTGTCAGGAGGGGAGATAGGAAAAGGGGTCCTTGGACCTGGAGCGGTGAGGGAATTGGTTTGGTGGGGTGTGGCAGAACTGCACATCACGGCAGGGATGTGAGGCGCGACTCCCGAAATTCAATTGCATTGTTTACAAGACAAAAGATTCAAAGTTCCAGGAACAGGACAACACGGAACAAAACACCAAGAAATCTCAGAGAGTCCTTTGATAGCCCCGCATATCTCACCGATTCAAGGGGTACTATAATACGCCAATACAGCATGTCCCTTCTCACTGAAGGCGAAACTCTACAGCTACGTGCATCACTGCAAGAGGCGGTGGTTAAGTGCTCCGAGAGATGTTTATATCAATCTGCGAAATGGTAGGCTTCACCCTTTACCAATGTCATCTTACTAAAAATTCTCTTCTCAGGGCAGCAGAGCTTCTCACCTCCATACCTCCTCCTGAAGACGCCGAACCAGAAGATTCCCAGATGACGGAGGTCCCCTCAGACGGATTACCGCCAATTGTTGTGACTGGCAATGTAGACCCAGAGGAAGCGATGCTGGAAGCCAGAGAGATCAATCAGTACCTATTAGCAAAGTCTTTTTTCGATTGTCGAGAGTATGATAGATGCGCAGCTGTCTTCCTACCCGATACTGCTCTAGCTAGTGCTCTTGCTGCAGCATCTTCGAAAACCACTCAGACTTCTACGAGGTCAAAAGCAAAGGGGAAGGAGAAGTCCACAACAGTGAGATCGAGTATACCTACCGTCTCGGTATTACCGCGTCTCAGCCAGAAGAGCTTGTTTCTGTCCCTATACGCAAAATTCATGTCGGGGGAGAAAAAGAAGGAGGAAGATAGTGAGATGGTGATGGGTCCACATGATGGCGGAAGCACAATCAATAAACAACTGGTCACAATTACTCGCTTCTTGGAGACTTGGTTTAGAGAGCGGACATTAGAAACAGGAGAAGTTGTGGGGAGCCAGGGATGGCTCGAATACTTGTGTGTAATCTAATACTTTCGAGGAATCTCTACTGACTTTCATATAGATATGGAATGGTTCTAGCGAAGGACAAGAATGAAGAAGATGCCTGGGGATGGCTGATCAAAAGCGTACATCTTTTCCCTATGAATTGGGGATGCTGGCTGGAGATGACTTCTCTAGTCGGACGACTCGAGGATGTATGTAAACCGACTATGAAAGATTGACAAGGCTAACCAACGATAGTTAAATCGAATTTCCCCTCACCTCCCACAGAATATCTTCGCATTCATCTTCCATCTCCATACCTCACTCGAACTCTATCAATCAACTCCAAACCTCAACAACTCTTTAAGCCAGCTATTGTCCATCTTCCCCACAAGCCCATTCCTACTCACCTGCTCCGCCCTCCTCGCATACCACACCAAAGACTTCGTCATAGCAGACGCACATTTTAGCAATCTCCTCGCCCTTCATCCCCATCGCCTTGACTCACTCGACCACTACTCCAACATTCTCTACGTGATGAACCTTCGCCCTAAACTTTCCTTTCTCGCCCACCTCTGTTCCTCAATCGACAAATTCCGTCCTGAATCCTGCGTCGTAATCGGAAACTACTATTCCCTCCTTTCCTTACACGAAAAAGCAGTTCAATACTTCCGTCGTGCCCTAACTCTCGACCGCTCCTGTCTAAGCGCCTGGACACTCATGGGCCACGAATACGTCGAACTAAAAAACACTCACGCAGCAATCGAATCCTACCGTCGCGCCGTTGATGTCAACCGTAAAGACTACCGCGCCTGGTATGGTCTCGGACAAACCTACGAAGTGCTTGAAATGCACGCCTACGCACTTTGGTACTACAAACGCGCCGCCGGCCTGAGACCTTGGGACGGAAAGATGTGGATGGCAGTTGGATCATGCCTACAAAAGATGGGTCGAGACCTTGAAGGTATCAAAGCATTAAAGAGAGCTCTACTCGCAGACAGCTACTACGACGCCGGCGTAGGAAGTTCGTTCGGCAGCGGCGGGCGTGAAAAAGGCGGAACCATGGACCCTGAAATCCTCCTCCAGATCGCAGGCATGTACGAACGTCTTGACGACGAGGCAGAAGCACGAGGGTACATGGAGATGTGCGTGGCGCAGGAAGAAGGTGCGGGTGATAACAATCTCGAAGCCTCGGTCATCAATATTCATCAAGATTCTGCGTCGTCGGATGACGAAGGTAGACCATCTGCAGCGGGAGGTAGAGCTGGTGGGAATGGAGGGGAGGGAACAGGTGTTACGGCTGCGACGTCAAAGGCGAGGATGTGGTTGGCAAAGTTTGCGATGAGGACGGGTGATTATAACAGGGCGATGCAGTTGGCGACGGAGTTGTGTCAGGATGGGGTGGAGGTTGAGGAGGCGAAGGCGTTGGTGAGGGAGGTGAGGGTTAGACTGGAGATGCAGTGAGTAAGGAGCGGGTGGTTTGTTGGCACAGGAATCGGGAATGAGTCGAGTGATATTGGGGTTTGTGATGATGGCACGAGGTATTGTACAGCATTAGTAGTTATGAATATGAATTTGATACCCCAGGCTTCGTATGTCAACTTCTTTTTCTCGATCTGAAATGTCATTTTCAAAAACCAAGCCATGACAAATTTACGAGACTCTTCCAAATATCAGCATCACAAAAAGCAGCACAAGCAAGTAATATGATAAGGATTCTTTCTTGTCCCCTTCCCTTCCACCTCTAAATTCAGGTATACGCACCTAAGTATCTTCACGGCAAACAAAAATACCAAGACCAAAAAAAGCAAAGAACACATGATCTTCAACTCCAACTCCATCGCTTTGCTTTGGCCACCATCCCTTCCATTCCAGTTAAATCCTCCTCTCCATTTCGAAAATCTCAGAGTAATTTTTACATGCACAATACATCCCTTTGCCATCCACCTACCCATCCCCTTTGTCAATATTACCTCTTTTAAGTCTCAAAAAGCCTCATACCACCACGGCTAATGCACCCGCTGACTCAGCTTTCGCTCTCTTCGCATCTCTCTCTGCGTCTAATTCCTCTGTGCCACCTGCGACGGCTTCGGCGCCTCGTTTTTTGTCCCGTTCGACTTTCAGAGCTGCTTCCTTTTGTGCTTGGCGACGAGCTTCTTTGTCTTTGCGCTCGTTTTCTTTGCGGAGCGCTTTGGATTCGAATTCGTGCCATTCGCCTTCGATTGTGGAGAGCCTGTAGTTTTGTGGTTAGTAAAGTTTTCTTGGAGAGGAGAGAGGAGGTGGGGGTAGAAAGGGAGAGGGACATACTCAATAGCCTGTCTTGGCTTTGGCTCCTCCACAGTGAAGTAAGGATGTTCAAGGACATCAGAAGCGGAAGGACGCTTAGCAGGATCATAGAGGAACATTGCCTCGAGAAGTTCAAATGCTGCCGGCGTAACGCGCTCTTTGTATTTCTCAGCAAAGATATTTGGGCGACGTGCTGCCGGACGGAGAAGTTCGAACCATGCCATATCGATGAGGCCTGGCCATTCCACTCTGTTTGGCGTGCCGAGAATGGCGTAGATTTTCTCAAGTTGACTGATTTCACCTCCGTCGCCAGGGAAGATGGCGTGGCGAGTAAATATCTCTACCAAGACGCATGCTGCACTCCAGATATCGACAGCTGGGCCGTACTGTGTCTCCCCAAGAAGAAGTTCAGGTGATCGATACCAGATTGTGATAACCCGGTTTGTGTAGTCAAGTTGTCGGCGCTTTGCATAGAACCGTGCAAGACCGAAATCAGCTAGCTTTAGGACGCCGTCATTGCTAACGAGAATATTGGCTGCTTTGATATCTCGGTGCAATACACCACGTCGATGCAGATAATCCAAGCCCTCAAACAATTGTTTTGCCAAATGCTTCTTGTGAGCGGGCTCCAATTTGAATGTCGGATGGTTGAGCAATCCAGTGAGATCATGCGAAAGATACTCAAACACCATGAAACAGTCGTTCTTCTCAACCATCACTTCCTGCAACTCAACGATGTTCAGATGCTTGAGCGACTGAAGCAACTTGATTTCTCGTACTGCCGTTACAGGGAAGCCATCTCGTTCTCCTTCCATGCGAATTTTCTTGAGTGCAACGAGTTTCTTCGTGTAAACGTGAGCAGCTTTGAACACCTTTCCATATGTTCCAGACCCGACAACAGACTCATTACCCGGCTTCCTGTAATAGACCGAATCGGACTTCTTGAAGTCCTCCTCAAGCTGTGGTCGCTCCTTGAGACGCTTCATGATCTTCTTGACCATTCTTGTCGTTGGTGGAGGTGGTGGTTTTTGAAACACTGGTTGTCTTGTTGATGCAGGCTCGGTAGGAATTCCTCTGGGGCCAGATGGACCAGAAGGACCGCGGGGCTTCTCAGGGCTTGCCTGTGGTTCCTTGCGAACAGGTGCAGCATTGAGCTTTTGAGATATTTCAGGTTTGGGTATCGCAGGAACAACCTTTGTTGAAGCCTTGAAAGCAAAGCTAAACTTGGAAGCATTTTGCTGGCTCTGTGGTCCTGTTGGAGGAGGTCGAGTCGGTGGTGGCATCTGCTCTTCGTCCTTCTTCTTTACCTCTTCTTTATCCTCGATTTGCAGCTCTTTCGATGGTCGGAAAAGATCCCCGGCATCCTCTTCCTCTGGAGGAGGAGGAGCATTGTTCTGCTTGGGCGTACCTTGTTGAGAACCATGCTGTGATCCTTGTTGAGAGCCTGTCTGGAATTGCTGCGGTGGAGAAGTATGCTGGGGAGTAGCACTTCCAGAGTTTATCTGCTGGCTCCGACCACCTCCACCTTGCTGTCCTTGATTGGCATTCCAATGAAGATTCTGGAAATGGCCACCACGACCTCCACGTTGGTCTCCTCGACCACCCCGAGCGTTGAAATGGTTGCCTCGGAAAGCACGTTGATTTCCACGAAAGTTCTGTTGTACATATGCCTGATTGACAGGAGCTGCCGGGGCTTGATAAGGGGGAGATTGCGACTGATTGTTGTAAAAACCTTGTGGGCCGTTTGGAGGCGCAAAGCTTTGCTGTGGTGGTTGTTGGTAGTTTTGGGGGTATTGACTAGATCATGTTAGTGGAGAATGTTCAAATGTGGAGAAAGAAAACTTACGTTGGTTGTGGCGAGAATTGCTGTTGTTGTGGAGGCCCCCAACTACCACTCCTTCCGTTTGAATATGGAGATTGTACTTGGGGTGAGCCATGGTAAGAACCAGGTGTCATGTGTTGTGGGGACTGCGAGTATTGTCTCGGGTCGTGTTGAGGAGCTTGGTTGTACTGAGGTTTCAGAGGAAATGCAGCTTGCATCTGCTGGTTTGGGTTATACCCATGCTGATTAGGGTAGTAACCTCTTCCAGCCATCTTATCAGTTTTGACTTCGATGCTATTGGGTCCAGAAGTAGCGGAAGTAGGTCGCTTTCCAGGGGATGCAGTTCGTCTCCCAGCAGAAGTAGGCCGCGATCGTCTCCCGGGGGAATTTGGTCGTGAAGAGGGGTGTCTTGAGACTTCAGTATTATTGGCACTGGTACCACGTCTCCCACCTCCCACCTCAATACTATTTGCACCGGAAACGGCCGGGTTGAAGGGCTTGGAGCTGGACTTCCCTGAGCGGTAATCGTCCCGTGGTGCCTTGCCTCCTCGCTCTGGAGTTCGAGAACGTCCACGAGTAGAATGTTGTCCTCTCAGGGGTGCTCGAGGTGATGTTGGCCTAGAGCGGTTCGAGGAGTAGCGGTCGGTGTCAGGAGAGCGACGGGAAAGTGGTCCACTTTGATCCCTCTCACGCTCCTTATTCTTATTTCGGGGGGCAGGTGGCGACCGCTCTCGTTGTCTATGGCCGTGAGGTGAGCGCACTCGATCCGAGGCGATGTCAGTATGTGAATGCTTTCGTGGGCGGTCGTTACGGCCACTTCTGCTGTACTTAGGACTGGGCGATCGCCCACGCCTCTCATAGGATCTAGGTTCTCTAGGTTCTCGAGAGTCTCTACGTTCCCTAGAATCCCTTCGATGTTTAGATTTCGCTTCACCACGGATGCTCAATTGTTTTGGCTCGGGGGATCTCTTTCGTTGCGATGGTGGAGTCAACGATCGTCGTCTCTTTTCGGACCTGGACGTTGAGAACCCTCCTCCTAATCTCGACGGGCTCCGCGACGTATCCCTTCTTGATTTCTTGTGATGACTGCGCGTTGGAGAGGGACTTCTGGTCTTCCTGCGTTTGCTAGATGATGGAGAGCGATACTCAATGCTGCGTTTCGGCTTGTCAGGACCCCGTGTATCCAGCAGCTCTCTACCTCTGTTCCGCTCCCTCGTCTCTCTCGAGTCGTCACGGATAGCTCGTACAGGTGACGGGGAGTGCCTGCGTCTGCGTTCTTGACTTCGAGGTCTGGTGTCGCGATGAGGGTAGGATCTCGAGACTGGACTGCGGTCCCTAGGTTTGGAATCTCTGCTGGTTTCGAGGGGGCGACGTGAATCGGGGGAGCGCGATCTTCTTGGCCTTGTTACTCCTCGATCGACTACTCTTCCTCGGTCTCTGCGGTCTTCACCGTGGCTCCAGCTGTCTTTCATTGCGACATACCGGGCTGGAGAATGTGTTGATGGGGGCATGGCGTTGTTCTGAAAGTTAAACTAAAGAAAAGCGTCTGGGTGTTCGTCCAAATCGGTCACCGTAGTGTGGTGCTGAGGCCTTGAGGCTCTTCCTCGTAAACAAATTGAATGAAGGAAATGCGCTGGGGTTGGTGGCGAGGTATAACGGAGAAGAAAAACAAACACGATCGACAATATGGAAAATGTGAAGCGAAGAAATGCCTGCGCGAGTGCTCCCGTTCTGGCAGATCCACCAACACCAACTTACGTTGACTTTTGGTGATGCTTCAGCGTGGTGTCGCCAGCAATGGAGACAGTCCTCGCGCCAAGCGTCAAAAGCACACGCGCGCCCAGTCCATGTGCTCCTCCCGTTCCCCTCCTGTCTGTCTGTCCATCCCCAACACAATTATCACAGTCAAGTCACACAAGCATGGAGCTAGGTTATCTACAATTTGCAAACCGCAAAAGAACACGCGAACGACGAGTCCTCCAATCCATCAAGTCCACTATCAATGTCCCCTCCCTTTGTAGGTAGATAGACATCAACTCTATTACTCCCGTAAATTCAGAAGTGAAGGATGGGAGGGGTGTGTTGTGGTATTTCGGGGAGGCTCCTGCCTCTGCAGCACCGATAGATTGGACATGTGAACACAAATCAGCCTGCCAATCGAAATGTCATCTTCCTCTTCCTGCCCGCGAGGTTTCATAAGTGACGGTGGTGTAAACGTGGAATAATTGCGGCTACGCAAGGCAACACGACCGTTCATCTGGTGGATTGAACAGTTCGCCCATGGAGCGGCCGGTTCGGATCTCATTTGTGTGACTGAGCCGTTGCAATTGTTGACTGTTGTGAGATGACTCGTCCCTCGAATACTTCGCAGGATACTCGAAAATATGTATGTGTCTTCTGTGCTGCTTCTTCAGCAAGGTACAGCTTGGGTTGCCGACAGCAGACCATCAAATGAACCAACAGCCTCGTGGCTACAGTTATCAAAATGATGACACGGTCCTTTGTCCGTGTAGCAGAACAGCAGATAATATCAATCGTATCCACAAAGCAAGCTTGCAGCTTGTGTTGCAGAGAGAGTCGCTTTGTTGTACTCCAGCTAGGAGCCAATACCAAAGCCTCCATAGTGCTTTCAAGCAGGTCAATACGTATGGCACAACTCATACTTGACCATCGGCAATTAACAAGAGCTCAACGCAGAGATCGAGTTTGCGATGCTGGACAGACAAATACTGCTCACTCGGGGTGCAAGATACACCGCTATTGAAATCCCTCAGCTGCCCATATCGACGCTGTCGAGAGAAAAATGTGTCCTTTCCATAGTATCCCATGCTTCCTAGATCAATATATTCTCAATGCGTTGAGAGATGAGAACGGTTGTTCACGATACGTAGCTTGGTAATTGATTATTTCGACGTCGGTCGGCGCTTAGAAAGAAAAGGATCGGGGTAGTGACAGTTCTTGTTGTTGAAGACCTTACGGCCTATTCGTAGCAGCGATAGACTCTTGCACGTAGTATCTGCCCGTCTGTATGCAGCGAAAGTCGCACTCCTGCGACTAGTCGAGCCTATTTGGTGTGCACAAGGAAGCGTAGATGCGTCGTCAAAGTGCCTCGACGTGAACCAGCTGAGATGGTCCCCTTCAAGCAGGCTTGCCTCCTATCCCAGATGGTGCGCGTATTCCTAACAAAGCTGGTTGGTCATCAAAGAAGATCGTCAGGTCAGTCAGCAAGATCCCATGAGAGGTACAGCGATGTGTTCAACTCTTGTGTTGATGCGAGAGTTGTGGAGGTGAAGAGCCCTAGCCCATCCAGCGTATTAGTTTGGTGTGGGTGTGCTCAAATGTACTGAACAGCCGCCTGCCTTATGTAAGCGCCATGGCTTTACATCACGTGTTCCTCACATGAAGTTATCAAGATGCCAATTCATGAAAGATCAATCTCTTTGTTTCACAACTTTTATTGTTATTTGTTCTTATAAATGTGTATATTATCCAGCAGTCATTCCTCCTTAACTCGTTATCATAAAAGCTCTAAACACCATAGCGAATCCCTCGTGCACCAATTTTAACATTTATGCACCATTCCGGTACACTTGACTTCCCTGTCCTCTAATTGTAATTGTGTCTCTCCTCTGCAAGACCGTGAGAGCTCTCTGTAGTGCCTGCTCACTGTATCCCTTACCCTCCACCATATCTCTCTTCAAAGTTGCTAGGCTAGTCGTCCATCCAATTGGCAACCTCTTCTTCAGCTCGTCTTCGACCTTGTTGACCTCATCATTTAATTCCTTACTTCCCTGTCCGCTGCCCATTTTGACAGCATCCATAGTTGAAGCTAAAAAGAGTCGAATTGCCTCATCAACATGTTGTTCTGTGGCAATCGGCACAAGAGCCAACTTCGCCAAGGACTCGGTAATACGAATGATGGCCTCTAACTGACGAACAGTGATTGGGATTGAGGAACGGGCATTCACTTCCATTTCAGCGGCGTGGACTTGCTTTCGAATAGACACAAAGTGAGAAGAAAGCTTCTCTGCGGCTTCTGGGGAGAGTCGAGGCGCACATCGTCTGTTCATTGTTAGCTTGGTATAACCTCATTTAGAATACAACTCACGATTTACAATAACTAACGTATCGTTTCATCTTGTCCACTGATATTTCGGCTTCCGCAGCCTCCTCAACACCTCGCCCTCCTTTATGAATGCCCATCACGTGTTTGGCGATACTCTCATCTCGCGCTCGGTTGTGATCATCCTTGACTATAAAGATCATATCGAAGCGAGAAAGAATAGTGGTCTGAAAGTCGATGTTCTCACCTGGAGTCTTCAAGTCGTCATAACGTCCAAAGATAGGATTAGCAGCAGCTAGAACGGAAGTTCTCGCATTCAAAATTGTCGTAATACCAGCCTTGGCAATAGAGATCGTTTGCTGTTCCATCGCTTCGTGGATTGCAACTCTATCCTCGTCTCTCATCTTGTCAAATTCATCAATGCACACAACGCCACCATCAGCTAATACCATAGCACCACCTTCAAGGTAGAATTCCCGAGTCGTGTGGTCTCGTTGAACAGATGCTGTCAAACCTGCTGCAGAAGAACCTTTTCCGGAAGTATAGATAGCAATAGGCGCTACTTTCTCAACAAATTTTAATAATTGGGACTTCGCAGTACCAGGATCACCTAGCAAAAGTACGTTGATATCTCCACGAAGCTTCATTCCGTCAGGGAGGATCTTTTTTGAGCCACCAAGCAAGAGGCATGCGATAGCCTTTTTGATGTCGTCGTTGCCATAAATCGATGGTGCTATACAATTAGCGAAGACTTTGTAGAGATCTGGTCGTCGGCTCATCTCCAAAAATTCCTGCTCTTCTTCCTCAGAGAAAACAGCATTTCCTTTGGCGGTATTGTCTACATCACTGTGGATTCCCACCGCTCGTAGATATGGCGTCCTAATTGCAACCGCCGAGGTCACACTCGAAGCCTTTGATTGTTTGCCTTGATAAGTGGAGAAAATTCCGGTGACCATACACCTAGAGCCGGGTACCACACGATTTGTCAAGTACCTGTCGGTTGAGATGAGGACGTGTCGTGGTAGTTCTCCTACTGGGACCTGGTCTGGAGCCTCTTGTAATTTGATGATCTGTTGATCAACGAATTGGGAGCTTTCGTGTACAACAACGTATGGATCCATTGGACACTGATCATCCCCGGGCATTCTCTCTTTATCGCAATATCTAGGTAGCGAAACTCCAGCAAATCCAGCCTGAACCGGCATGATTTTAGTCCTGTGACAATTTTTGCACTGAATATGGAGAGCTGTAGCTTTCGATGATAAAACAGATGCACCGATGACAATCCCAGGTACGCGAACAAGTGCGGATATTTTGAGGGCATCGAGTTCTCGGATTGAGGTATGCTCGGCGCTTGAGTGAAGCAGCAGTTGGTGTTCGGGAATGACAATATCTTTGATAGAGGGGTACACGATTCGATGTGTGCATCTTTTTAAAGCTATTTCAAACTGCATGCAGCATCAGTCGGTGTGCGATGTTGAGAATGTCGAGCTTACCAATGGTATGATATCTGAGGGCTCTGAGGTGAGTTTGGCCGCCAAATCTTCATTGTACTGGATGAGGTGCTTGATATCTACGTCGCAATAGTATTGCTTCTGGAGAACATTTTCGCGGATCTGGTCTCTGCTTAGGGGTCAATTCTAGTACGCGCAACTCTGTGATGGCACCGACCGGTATATGAATGTGTTCTCAAGGCGAAATTCGAGGATAAACCTCTCGAACTCCCTTGGAATTTCACCACGAGTGTCTTCTTGATCCTTGTCTGGCGGCAACACGCTCAGCGTATATACAGAACGTCGGTCCATCTTGAAAGTCCGTGATTTAAGGCTGTGGTTGTGCCGTAGCGATGTGGTGAAGTGCTTGGGAGGGTATTGTTGTTGTTTCTGGTGGGGTTGTTCAAGTTTGAAAAGGAGATCATCGTCGCGGTACGCGTTGACCATATCCCCAAAGTCGCGTCCCACAAAAATTAAAGTACTTGCAGCAAAACCCCCTGAATGCGCTGGGTCTGGTCGCCCAAAGCTGACCAGTGTTCGCATCTGCGCAAATACCCAACCTGACACTATTGTACGCATCTTGAGAAGACAAATACAAGTTTAAATGACCAAAATACACATCGAGACTTGCTTGCTTTAATGAACTACAAATTGCGAAATATAAATGCGTGGTGTTTTTTCATATGAATTTAAATGCTCGTGAAATAGAGTGCTAATATCTGCCAGCTGCTCGCCCGCCTCAACTACCAATCACACAGGCAACGACCCACGAGAAGGCTGACGACAAAGCAAATGCTTGACAGGACATCCCACACCCTCACGACTGACTGTATTCGAGCTTGGATATTTTATGTGAGATCTTAACCGTAATAACAACGAAGCACGTATGGCGACCCGCTTGCTTTCCGCGCCCGCAGTCTAGAACCTCCTTGGGGCCAGCAATGATACCTCGGTCGCATCTCCAGCGACTGCCAGCAACAAGTTAACACAGAGTCCTCGTGACACTGACGATAATTGCTTCCTCTGCTCCGATCACACTTGGATCACGAGCGAGCTGTACGACCTGCGATTGAGGGGGGAGGTAGGAGGATAGAAAAGGGCGGTTTGGTCTGATCAATTTTGCAGTCTGGAAATTGCACATAATGTCTTCATCTCTACGTCGACCGTCGGTCGAAAGTTTATCACCCACATCACCCACAACTTCGCGGAGCGAGTATCCATTTCCCAGGTCGGTAAGCAATGGTCATTTGCAAGATAGAATGCTAATGAAGGACAGGCCTGGGTCCAGTAGTAGATACCAGCCCCGGAGAGGGTCAACCGCAAGCTCCATACACTCCATAGGTGGCACATTAGATACTGCCTTGCATTCGCATGGAGTGAGCGAATATGGCCAGAATGGTACCATGATATTCATCTAACTTCCATAAAGCCCAAATGCTAACAGGCATAGCAATTTCTACACTCCTACAACCTCCGATTGTGCGAACAGGACTACTACCCCATATCTCTGCGCCTGCCTCAAGTGCGCATAAACCTCCAACAGCGAAAGATATTCCCCCCGTCACGCTCACAAATATACCCACGGTTGACCCGGCGTCATTCAAGCCATACCTTACACAAGTTGGCTCGCTTTATGATGCATTACAGCGGGCAAAGGAGAATGAGGAGGATGGGGGAACCCAGATACTGAGAAAAGGTAGCAAAACAGATGACTTCTCCGACTTTCTGGACCAGGAACGGCGTGTGTCTCGTACTCCTTTAGCAAGACAAGCGTCTCTTGCATCACTCGCATCCTCGATAGAAACGCCCCCAATGCGGAGGAAGATGAGTAGAGAAGCCACCAAACGAACAATAAACGCGCCTACTCCATTATCTACAATCCCGAGTGTGTATTTTGAAGAAGACTTCCATCTCGAAAATCCAAGGACATTTGACGTTGTGAGTGAACGTTCAGAAGTCGTTCGGCCGCTTCCTGGAACGCCCGATAAAGGAGTAAATGGAAATGCGGCAGGACCACGGAAAGCACTCGCGACGAACGCGATCCTGCAGGAGAAGCTTTCTTGGTACATGGATACCGTCGAGGTGCATTTAATTTCATCCATCTCGGCTGCGTCAACGTCCTTTTTTGCAGCTTTAGGTTCATTGAGAGAGCTTCACTCGGAAGCTGCAGATTCGGTGAATCGCATCAAGGCCTTACGGCAAGAGTTAGAGGCACTAGATACTGAAATGGCTGTTGGGGGACTCAATATTGTGAATAAAAAGAGACGACGGGAAAACTTGAAACAACTCAGTGATGCCGTACAACAACTAAAGAGCATCGTAGAGGCTGTTGCCAATTGTGAGACATTGGTAGACAATGGGGACGTTGAGAGGGCTTTGGAAGCACTTGATTCTTTGGAGAGGCTCATCTCAGGCCAGAGCGTCCAGAAAAATGTGCAACAAAGCTATCAGCTTCGAGATCTACGCGGAGCGGCAGCACTACAAGGCGTCAACTCAGATCTCAACACCCTCCGATTTCGAATAGGGAAGACCTATGAGAACAGGCTTCTGTCCGTCCTTCTTGGAGATCTCAGGCATCACATTGAATATGTCTCCACTCCTGACACACTTCAGCGCTGGAGCAATGCTTCTAACCGTGCAAGAGGTGGTCACAATCGTGCGCCATCTATACACCCTTCATATCTTATGATGAGTGATGGTTTCAGAATGGCTTTGCAGGTTAACCTCGCTGGCTTACGCCAGGCGAGATATGTATCCCCTGCTATCACAGCTTACCGAGAAGCTATTTTGCAAGAGCTGAAGACAATCATTCGGCGTCCATTGCCTGCTTCGAATGACGACGATGCCGATTCCATGGTATCTGTCTCTACAGCTGGAGGGGGTAAGCCAAAAACTCAACAGGAAAAATCTTCGGCATTAGCACGCAATCTCAGAGCACTAGATGCTGAAGATGCGGAAGCCCTGTTAAGGAAGATATACATTGGTGTTGGGGAGACCCTTAGGAGAGTAGGAACTCAGATGAAGGTTCTTCTCGACGTGACGAGTGGTTTTGGTGATGGCGGGGTTGCGTCGGGCATGAAATCTCCTCCTCGAAGTCCAAATATGGCAGCCATTGATGGGCGACTCCGGGGTCGCGAATTGCAAGAGGAAATGCATGTGGCATTGGACATGTCAAATCTGCTAGGCCAAGCTGTTGACATTGCACAAGAAAAGATCTTGAAAGTTTTAAAAGTCCGATCCGAACAGAGTGCTCACTTACCTGTCGAGCATTTCCTGAGATACTTTAACTTGAACCTCCTCTTTGCCACGGAATGCGAGGCAGTATCCGGACGGTCAGGGACAGCACTGAAAACCCTCGTTAACGGCCACATCAAAGATTACGTCCGCCAACTAGGCGAATCTGAGAGGCAAGCCTTGGCAACGGGCATGGAGGCCGATCCTTGGAATGCCAAAGACTTTACAGAAGTTGACACCGAAGCTTTATCTAGAATTCTTTCCGCTAGCACTCGAGATGCGGAGGCCTGGAGCTCGAGTAGTCGAATATGGCTCACTCCTCAGCCTCCCGAGATACCAGCATTGAATGCCGTACTAGCTGTCCAAGCAAACGGTAGCTCAGGGGCATCTACTCCTTCAGCTGCTCCATCAAAGGCATCAACTCGACCCGCAGTGATCGAAGGCGAATCATTCCTTCTCCCCATCTCTGCGACTCTTTGTCTCCATGGCCTTTCGTCATTCCTACATTTGAATGCTGGGATTCCATCGATAACAACTGACATTGCGAGCTCCATTGTCTCTTACCTCGCTCTGTTCAATTCCAGATGTACCCAACTCATTCTCGGCGCTGGAGCAACCAGATCAGCAGGGCTTAAGAACATCACCACCAAGCACCTTGCACTCGCAGCTCAAGCACTTTCATTTATCAGCAGTCTGATCCCTCACATTCGAGAATTTGTCCGTAGGCATGCAGGAACTGGGACTTCTGTTTCGTTAACCATGGGAGAATTTGACAAAGTGCGACGCTCATACCTTGAACACCAACAATCCATTTATGACAAGCTTGTCGAGATAATGGCAGGTCGCGCAAATGCTCACGCCAAATCAATGAAAACTATCAACTGGGAAGTTCCGGGCAAAGATGGCGTAAACACATACATGGAGACGTTGACCAAAGAAACCGGTACTCTACACCGAGTACTGAGTAAACATCTTCCGGAAATGACCGTGCGAATGATTATGGAGCCAGTGTTTAAGAGCTACAAAGAACAGTGGGGGAAGTCATTTGGGGATGTGGTGTTAGAGAGTGAGGAGGCAAAATCGAGGTTTGTTGTCCAGAACAATCGGTAATTTTGAGGCTTACGACTAACTGGGCACTAGGATGCTTCGAGACGCAGAGTACTTTAAAGCTCGCCTTGGCAGCCTGGAAGGTGCAAACGACACAGGCGATTTCATCGTCAAGCTCGTTAAAGATAAACACGTACCGAAAGTTGTGGTTGCTCCTCCTGAATCGACGCCAGAAGAGAAAGCATCCGTTGCAAATGGAGACGGGAATGATGAAACCACAAAGTTAGAATCAGAAAAGGGCCGAACCAGTGGTGAGGTAGTCAAGTCAGCATGAGGGAAAAGCTTCACTTATAACAAGTGAGTAAGGCTAGGTGGATAGGTGAACGGATGGCAAGCCCTTAATCTTCTATGAGGCTATGTAAAATACCATTCTAACAATTTTATACGGTACAAAGGCTTTCGAAATCAGAACTGCTGGTCCTCTATGTTCCAATTCTTCTTATCATGTCCTTTCAAATTTAGGCCGAGATGGAACACCGATCACTTCCGTTGGGTGCGTTAGTCCAGACTTGAGTACATCCTTTGTTCGCCGTCTAAACCTTATACTCTTTCATCCACAAGGTCAGCCACTGAGCCACGAGTGTTATCATGGGCTAGGAGCTCTCAAGTAGATCTTCGTCCCAGATGTGGTTTGCCATTATGGTTTGCCATTATGGTTCTGCGGCTTCGTTGGTTAAGGAGGTTACAACGTCACTAACGGTATCCCCGTCTCCGTCATGAAAGACTCTGTTCGCTCCTTCCCGCTTAGAATTTAGAATTTTCAGGAAACCTTCGTTTTCCCACCTTGGTCTTCAGAATTTTTCCACTCCTCCCAGGTGTCTTTTGTTTTGCTTCATCATTCCAAGTATTGACATAGGTCTATTCATCCAGCGAACATGGCTTCCAAGACATGTATTGATGGCAAGTTGGAAGAGAAAGTAGGCGTAGACTCAAACTTATCACCAACTGTGTCAGATCAAAGCTCCAAAGAAAAATCTGCAACTCAAGATCTGACCGACCTTCGCAAACGACCGAGTAAATACGGGGAAAAGGTTTGGTTCCTTGGCCTTCTGGGACATTCACATTCAATGGGAATCTTGTAAACTAATATAAAGTCCAGGAGTTGACTCGATGGCAAACAACTCTCATTCTTTGCACGGTACATCATTACACCAAGCTACCCTTCTATATCCTCTGCTGACCTACATGAAAGAATCAAATCGGTGTTGGGGTCCTTAGTCTTCCTTACGCTTTGCAGTTTCTTGGCCTCATTCCCGGTCTCATTGCTATCATCCTCTGTGCCTTGGCCACCACCTTAACGGCATGGGAACTGAAAGAATTCTACGTTCGACACCCATGGATTAACAACATTGCTGATGTTGGATCTGTTATTGGTGGTCGGCCATTGGAGAGACTCATTGGTTCTGGACTTTGGGTCAATCTCTCTATGTGTGCTTCTAGCTGTCTTATCACTGTGAGCATTGCTTTGAACAGTATTACAGAGCATGGCATCTGCACCGTCTGGTTTATTTTGATCTCCGGCATCATTTCATACTTGCTCTGCATTCCCCGTGGAATGAGATTCATTGCGAGGATTGGATATCCTGCCACTGTTTCCGTTGTGGCTGCCGTCTTACGTAGGTCACATTTTACCCACGTCTTCCTGGATGCTTGAACAGAAGCTAAAAAAAACCTCTCAGTTGTTATCATCTCTATCGGTCTCAAAGGTCCCAACGACGCTCCAATTCCCTTCATCAGAGAAATCAAACTCATCGGTAACCCCTCATTTCCCGAAGCCATGACCGCTATCCTCAACATCTGTTTCGCATTCGCTGGTACCCAGTCCTACGTAACCATCATGGCTGAAATGAAAAATCCCAAAGCCGACTTCTTCCCAGCAGTCATGTACCTACAATCTTTCACCACCGTCATCTATACAGTCTCATCCGCCGTTCTCTACGCCTTGGCTGGCCAACTCATCACCTCACCCGCCCTCGGTGCTGCGCCCAAACTCGTCGCTAAGATCGCTTATGGTATTGTCACTGTCTCCGTGATCGGCGGAGGGATGGTTTTCGGCAACTCAGCTACAAAATATGCGTTTGTAGCCACCATGAGACATCTCGGTGCCGATGAGGACGAGATCACAAATCATGGAAAGGGATCTACAAAACGCAGCAAAATCGCATGGAACATCTTGAACACCATCTTCTGGATCTTTGCTTTTGTCATCGCCTGCACCGTCCCAGTCTTCAACTCCATACTTGCCATCGCATCGGCTATCTTCGTTGCTTGGTTCACTTTCGGCATCCCGGCTGGTGCTTGGATTTATCTTGCTAGAGAGAGGTTGCTAGAGAACTGGAAGACGATCACCTTTCTTGTTGTGAATATGCTCATTCTTGGATTTGCATTGTTCATGAATACTGCTGGCATGTATTCTGCTGTCATGGATCTGGTGGGCATTTTCAAGGACGAGACGA
The DNA here is from genome assembly GCA_037074945.1 of Tetracladium marchalianum. Classification (NCBI taxonomy): domain Eukaryota; kingdom Fungi; phylum Ascomycota; class Leotiomycetes; order Helotiales; genus Tetracladium; species Tetracladium marchalianum. The sequence goes on from JBAMDN010000197.1 coordinate 59,930, forward strand.
TTCCTGTCAACGGTGCATTTTCATGCGCTGATAATGGTATCTTCAGAAACTGAGAGGGCGTCAATTGAGGAGCTAATATTGGGAATCGTGGATTAGGGGCGGATCTCTATAATATCTGACTTATTGGGTGGAAGTGAGGGGTCGTGCTATCCCAGGGGCGCGGTGGTAGTTGGGTTACAGATGTATATCTTAAAGTAGCTTTACACTCGGAGTATGGGTTGTACTCGAGTATCGTTTCGGCGATAGTATTAAATCTTGGATACAAAATTTATTTACCTTCAACAAAATATAGTTTTCCACTGATGCAAAACAAAGGGTGTGTGTATGCAACAGACTGTGAGATTTGTATGTACAGTATGTACAGATGAGAGTAAAATTATATACTTGAAGAGTTCCAGCATTCCGTCTTCCTTCACATCATCTCCCGTTACTTTTGAAACCACGTTCTATCTAGGTGATAGATCAACTTAGTTGATAGCAGCAGTGTACTGCGAAACCTCGAGTCTTCCCGAACCGACAAAGGGTTCGGAACCAGCTTGGAATGCTGTGAAAATACGTCAGTTAAAACAATCATAATTCACACTCCACTTAAACCACATCCCCAGCCTATCCCGAACTCCACCTCAAAGCACCCCAAAAATGACGAGGAAAAGAGACGAAAATGGACATACCAAGCAAATACTGGCTGCTAGCAGGGAAAGACTGGCTATTGGTCAAGTAGGTATAGAACAACTTGATATCAGCCGAGAAATCATTGAGATTACCCGAGGCCGAGACGAAAGAGTAGACCTTCATGGTGCGATTGAGTCCGTAGAAGACTTTCCATGAGTAGCCTGCGATGGTCACGGTTGCGATTGGGGAGCCCGTTGCCGAGATTGGTCCGGCGCCGCCGTAGATACCGACCCTGTTTTATTCTTTTGTCAATAATCGGTTTTCTTGTTGGGGAAAGTGAGACTACAAGATGGAGAGGGGGGAGATGGGGGAGGAATGAAATTGGAATAGGGATAGGAAGTATAAACATACCAGATCATCAACTCATACTCACCATTCCAAGTCTCCGCAGAAGAGTTGGAAGAAGTGAATAAATCATAGGCAACGTTTGCAACCATGTCGGTACCGGTATTGGTCCACTTGTAGGTCGATGGCATGGTATTGATGGTCGAGACGATGCGGGGTGGAGTGATGAGCTTGCCGCTTGTGGCGAAGGACTTAACGTGAAGTGGTCCGCCGGCCCAAGTCCATGATGTTCCCCAGGAGACGCCGGTGCCGACGATGCCACTAGGAGTAGGGTTAGATGGATTAGATCATTTGTTTCGGTAGGGAGGAGAGAGAGAGAGAGAGAGAGAGAGAGAGAGAGAGAGAGAGAGAGAGAGAAGAAAAGTGGAAAAGTCGGATGTGAGCAAACCAGAATATAAGGTAGTTAAGTTGAAAGACTTACTTATACCAAGTGCATTGGCTTCCACTAGTAGCGTCATCCCGACCCCAAAGGTTGTTGTACACGCCGTAGCCATTCGAGGTTGTCAAGCCATCGTATTGTCCGCAGAAAGTTGTTGCGGCCGGTTTGGCAGATGAGGTGGTGGTTGTGACGACGGCTTTGGTTGTGACGACGGCTTTGGTTGTGACGGCCTTGGTGGTGACAGCTGCTTTTGTAGTGGTGGTGACGGCTGCCTTTGTAGTGGTGGTAGCTGCGGCAGCTTTGGTGGTGGTTACGACGGCTCCTCCGCAGGTTCCTGAGATGCATTGGGAGTAGTCTGATTTTTAGTGGTGTTGTTAGAGGATGGAGTTTTGTTGAGTTTGTGAGAATGTAGGATATGTGGACATACATGGGTTAGATGCTTGACAGCAGTAGCCAGCAACACAGGTCTTTTCCCCAGTCCATCCGGAACCTATTGTTTGATTATCATTAGCATTTTACTTTCAAAACAAAACAAAACAGAGAGAACAAAACATCAGAACAGTAGATAACTAACCTCCACATTGTCCCCAAGGGCTAACAGCAGCGAGAGCGACCTCCAAAGTTGCCAAAGCAGCCAAGAGCGAAATAGACTTCATTTTGAGAATGGATATTGGTTTTGTGAATTTGAAATTAAACAAAAAGTGATAAAATTAGAAGATAACAGGAAGCGAGAGAGTGTACGAATATCTGAATGTTTGAATGAAGGAATGAACGAATGGTCAAGATCGCAAAGGGATTAAGATCAAACCAAAAGACCAGGTGCAAGAATGCATCCAGAGGTGGAAAGTCCAGAATCCTTATATCTCCATTCTTCCCCTCTCTCCCAAGTCTTTTCAATCTATCAACCCATTAACAAGCTTCTTCCATCATCTCAACCTGAAACCTACTCGCCAGAGCACAGAGCGAGGAAGTCACCGGCCCAGTAGTACCAACACTCGCAGTGGAGTGGTGTGCCTTTTTTCGGATATGATACTTTAAAATAAAAAGTCAAATTAGATAAATTAAGGTCGTTTAATCAAACGCTTTCGGAACTTGATCACCGCATTCATGCTGGTTCGACCGTTTGTGGGACTTGTATCCTGATTGAAACATCGGAAGACGTGGAGGGAGTTGAGGTAAAGGCGTGGTCGTGATAGGTGCATTAACATTGAATTACGGAGGGTAATCTTGATAATATGGAGAACATCTGTGGCTGATTTGGGTTTTGTCGGGATGGGCGATGTTGGAACGAGCCAAGCGGCAGTTGGCAGGGGATGGGCTTGATGGATACTTCGTAGCGGATGCGAGATTGAGGGTCGTTTTTTTTGCGGGGTACAGATCTTGCCCTGCAATGTTGCGTTGTACCTCCGTAGTGAGATCTGTACGGAGGTAAGATCTTTGGGTGGTCGATCTGGGTTCTAGATTATTCGGGGAATAAGCCTTCGATTTCTAGAAGGTTGGAGGGCGAGATGATGGTGAAACTTGACGATAGATGTTGGTGGAAGAGGGGAAGAGAGAAGAAAGATATCTCTTGGCAGGAGAACAGCATGATTTGACAATTTCATAAATATTTCAAAGTCCGGAAGTGATGAAGAATGAACATTACCTGTTTTTGTATTTCCCTCGTTGCTGATATTGTTGATGAAAAATTCAAATGTAGAGCACGTTTTGGCAGAGTCATGAAATATCTCATCCTCACTCAACATGTCAACGGGAGGGATATCGATATTTAATTTCTCGGATTCTACACCTCCAAAATCTTTGTGCTTGAACAACCTTTTGAATCCACAGTAGCAGCTGAAGAGGTAATTGTGAAGAGTCGGACAAGAATTTTAGAGCCTCGTTTGATCTTACATAACTCAATATCCTCTCAGCCATTGAAATCCCAAAGAACCATCCAGCAAGAATCTCAAAACCTAGAATCCTAACTTCGTAAATTCTCACATCACAACACAACGTCTAAACAGAGATACGGTACTGTGGTACATAAAAGAGCAATGACCCATCTCTTTGGGCCTCTCGAAGTATATCTTCAAGCTCAATCATGTCTTCCTTTCTTTTTACCTTCCCTCTTTCTTTTCTTTCCCTCCTCATAACAAAACCGGATCTGTAGAGTATTTCGTTGACAAACAAACAAAAACACACACACACACACACAAAATCTATTCATTCCACCACCGAACCACCGGACGACCGAAGTCCCTCACCTAGCCTACAAACTCACCTCAGCCTCGTCAACCTTACCGCCAAACCACCACCACCACGTCCCACCACCGAAAAAAAGACTCGGAGTCCGGATTCGGTCTTCACACCATCCCTCCCCACACTCCCATCCACAACATCCCTTCCGTTTATGCATCTTTTGCATAACTCCACGCATAACCATCCTATCAAAACTCGCGAGCCTCATATTTTTCGTCCGATGCTTCGGATGCTCGGATTTATCTGATTCCCGAATGGACCATAGCCGCCCGTGGGAGCATGGGATTTCAAAGCAAGTGTCATCTCATCATATGTAAGGTAGGTATTTAAAAGATCGGCACCCCCACTGGGATAGAAGTATTTCAAGACTTTGATCCTGATGGCCTTTTTGGGTTTCTTTTGGTGTTTTGTGTGTTTGGTTCCCAGATCTGGCGAACATGGAAGGGACGACAGGACATATTTGAGATGCGAATTACGGTTCGGTGGAATTATATACCGTATGACAGAACATAAGGTAGGTGAGAGCGCACTCAGCAAGTCCACCTCAGTTTTCACACTTGGACACAAACAACAGAAGATTTTTCTCATCGTTTCTCATTCATTGTCTGTCTGTCTCTCATATACTCTCTCCCTTCCCTTCCCCTCATCTCTCTTACTCACTCATATCTATCATGAATACTATAACTTTCCGCTTTCTAGCTCTCCCTCTCCCTTCTCTTGCGGAAAGAACCAAAAATATGCATCTCTATGCAGAAAGACAAACAAACGAAAAACAAAGAAAACCGAAAGCGATCGAACGATCAATGATGAGAGGACAAACGGCATGCCAAAGCCAAAGCCAAAGTAGTACCCTTTCCCGAGAAAGAAGCTAAGCTCGCTTGCTTTTTATCCCAATGAAGGTCGCCAACGCATGATAGATGGATGGACACCCAAAAGAAGAACAAAGACAAACTGTGCAATGGATATGGTCATCGAGGCAGTCTGAATATCCTTTCGTGCTCATCACCACCGCTCGCCGCCTGTCTGTACCATTCGCCAATCGATCGATTGAGTGTTCACAAAATCGATATGCTGCATGATGGACTAAAGGAAAATTTGCTAATGTGGATTCCGGAACGCCTGGTATGATTTGATGTGTAGATGGTTCGATGGATGATGTACAACATGGAGGTGTTGGCAACGTGGGTAAGGGCGGAGGAAGTACTACGTTATGTGGTGCTTGAAGGAGTTGGTGCATGTGGGTGGCAAGGCGAGGATCAATTTGAACGAGATGTGGTTGTGCCGGAAAAACTGGAAGATATCAGCAAGTGGACAGACGACCATACCTCACAGCCCGGAGGAGGGAAGACAACCTACAAGATCTTCGCTCACTTAATGATCGATAGGGACATTCGACTGTGTCTTATCCTTCCAAACACCACCACCTACTGCCCGACTAATACCCACACCCACACCAACCGCAATGCCAACCACGAGGAACGCAATCAACAACTTAATCCACAGCCTCGTCTTCCTATCCAAGCCCATCATGCACCCACAGCAAATCAGATCCGCGCCCCTCTTCCTCCTCATCTCCTTCCTCTTCTGCTCCAACTGCGACTGACCCGGCCAAACCTGACATTCCAAGTCCCCACGACTCTTACTCTTCAACAACGACATCTTACCACCGCATGTATTCGTCGTCTTCTGCGGCGCGAGCGACTGCGATTCGATATCGGTGTCGTAGGCGCTAGTGCTATTAATGATGTGGATATGCTGTCGCGATTCCGACTTGGCTTTCTCAAGAGAGTGGCGGGTAGGAGTGGGGTTGTAGAAGGGAGAGAAAGGTGAGGTTTCGCGGTCGAGGGATTTCTCGTTGCGTGACGCGGAGTGCGTGGGTGAGAGGGAGTGTGTGGATTCAACATCCTCGATTGTGGTGAGCACGTCAATGGATTGGTTTGAGGCTGCTCTTGATGGTGCCGGGCGGGTGATGGTAAGGACGTTGGCGGAGGGTGCGTCCTTGGTTGTCTTCTCGTTTGTGGCCGACATGATTGGGGATGTGTGTGGTTATTCTCGACAGGGAGGCGTGGAATGTAAAAGGTAGGTTTTTCCTTCGAAGTGGTCGTGAAGAAGTATGTGTAGAAGTATGTAGTGAGGTTGGCCGTCGATGTTGATGGGTATGGGTAAGTTCGTATGAAGAAGGAGCGTCACGAAGCAAGCGGGAGAAATCAACGGTTGGATCAGCGTCCAAAGATCTTCCGGTTGGCAGACGTCAAAATAGAATCGTGAATCGAGCGGCCGTTGTTCGAAGTAACCGCTCGCGTTGTCCGGTAATTCTTGTTGTTCTTTCTTTCCTCTTGTCGTTCGTTATCTGATGCGATCCCAATACTCAAATCAGCGTTCTGCGAATACGATTCCTTTCCGACTCTCCCTCGCTCTGGTGCTTCCGGATAAGCAATTGACAGTTCAATTCAATTCCCCTGATAAAAAAAAATCCAGCAACAACAAAGTCCTGTATATAACCACCGAAGAATTGAAAGGGGGAGGGATGGGCCTCGTTCTTGTCGTCGTCGTCGTCGTCGTCGTCGTCGAAAGATGGCGAGTGAGGAGCAAAGAAGGGGAAGGAGCGCAAATAAGAGGCGTGGCCGCTCTCTACATACCTCAGGTCTGCTTCTGCTCTGTAGCAATCTCGGAGCGCCCTCTCGCAGGGTGCAGGCTGTTCACTAAATCTCGCTTAATGCACGGCGCTCGTCGGGATGTGATCAAAGCGGCCACCCCAGCGGTCAATAGTTGAAATGTACGAATGGAGACCGTATCCCTTCATCAAAACTATCAATTGCCGGATCGTGGAATTATCGTTTGTTTTAAGTGAATTGTTTGAAATGATGGTTTGTTGACGGTGCCGGTGCCGGTGCGGGTGTAGTACTGCAACGTGAGAGGAGGTATGCGTGGGTTTAAGAACCGTTCTTTTGGTACGGCAGACGCAAGGGACAATCACAGGAGGCAAGGAGTGGCGCGCACTAGCCGGACATCATAAGGTGTTTCTAGACACTGGCTGGGTGTGTTCTGTCTGGTAGGTTGCACGAGGCCATGACGAGGGAAGAGGGAGGCGAGCCTATGAATCGTCCTTTCCCGGCTGCCCATTGTTCTGCGAACAGGTCTCCTTCCGGCTGATCAAGGCATCAAGTTCAAGGAAATCCAGTTTATGGTTTCCTGTAGCAGATAGAACCCATAACTATGCGTGTTATGATTACGTCGATTCAAGCTGCTTCCAATACTGTACTTGAGGTTGAAGCAACTGAAAAGAGAAGAATGCTCATCAAACAGGGCTTCTCTCCCCTATCAGACGATACACCATACATGAGGTGACAGAAGTCACTTTTGGACACTCCGAAACCCTGGGCTGGCATGGCTGGGTACTGTAGACGGAATCTTTCTCTCTCTCGCTGAAGATTTGACATTCCATGAGACAAGTCCACACTACTGTCCATCTCTCCACCACGTGTATGACTTGACTGAATCAAGCAGAAAGCCCATGTCTTTCTTTCCCCAAAAGAAAAGGTTGATTGAGGGCCGCCCATCACAGCCAATTCATCAGATGGTTTGACACCCGGCCGCCCCCCTTCCAAGTTCCATCACATCACCAGAGACAAAAGCTTGCCAACCGCCGCAATTCTTGACTTGACCTCTTTGCCCGAGATGTAGAGACAGCCAACGAACCCAACATTTTGGTTCTCTTTCCATTCCAGTCTTTTTCCCCTCCAACGAGAGGGGGAGAAAAGGGTGCGCGCGTCCCTGGCTAGCTCTCAAGAAAGAAATCCCGGCTCAAGCACCTGCATACTCCGCCTTACCGGATCAGTGATAGGCGCGGGTCAACTGTGAGCATGGATGCGTCCAGAGCCTGAAAGGCGATACGCGACTGCTGGTCCGGATCTTGAGCTCACCTGCTGTCTTTCCTTTTTGCCTCTCGCTCCCTTTGGTGGTGGAATTCCACCATCTAGACACTTGGAGGCTGCACACTAAGTAACTGCACAGGCCGAGTCAAGACTTCACAGAATGTGGCAGTTATCCGGCTGACCTTTCGTACGAATCGTAAAGTAGGCAACGCGAGGGGCCGTAAAGTTTAGAGGGGTTTCTAGCTTTGCTTCCCCTCAGCCGTGGGTTTGGTGTTAAACTCTAGAATTGGCGTTTTGAACAGTGACGACGCGGCCACTACTCTACTTGCTGGCTCCTCTTCTTTGTGGGGATATTTGGATGCCTGACCTACGCTCAAGTAAGTTGAGCTGAGCACTGCAGGAAAGAACCGATCTTGCGCAGAGTGTGCGAAGGAGCGGTCTCAAAACGCGTGTTTTCCATAGTTCTTTTGCTGTGTTGTATCGATCGATTTCCATTCATTCCATGTTCCTTCGATCGTGCTGTCTATTCAAAGTTCGGAGTACAGACTTTTTCTCGACAATTTTTGACGGCTGGGAAAATGCCAATCGAAAAGTCGATGTCTCCCTCTGTACGGCTTTCCCGAAGCCCTAGAACTTGCTGTGCTGGACTTTCTTCGCCACTACTCAGCATGGAACACAACCTTGGTATCTCCCTCCTCGGGGGTGTGTTATCTTCTGGGCATGTCCGTCCACATTGCAACGGTATGAGGATGGAAATGGAAACGGGTATTGTACCAGAGGAGTAATCGTTCTGCAGCAACTGGGAAGATACTACACTTTCAGCTTTCGTGAAAACATGTACTGTACCATCCCATCCACTCTTTCTGGGAGGTAAGACTGCACCTCGGCCAACACACAGCGCAAAAAAGCATACCAAAAACGACGACAAACCTCAAGATCTCCTCCACACAACTGAACACAACGACAAATCCTGCCATCCTCGAACTCGAAGTCCCGTCTGCAAGATTCCATTCATCCATGCCCCATCCACGAATCACGTGGGAAATGCTTCTCCCCACCCTTCTGTACACAGTAGTGGTTGGGGATGTTGATTGGATGGATGCAGGACTTTGTTGCACATCGGAAGAATTGCGATCTGAACTGAACATCCAGACAAGTTCCAGATTAGGAAGGTTGCCTATTGATCCCTGCATAAGACAGGAGCGACTGCAGAAGGTTTGGCTGGGCCAATGAGAACGGAAGAGTTGCCAAGCCGTTTGGACAACTTCAAGAACGTGATGATAGTACTCGACTCCATGGACTTGGTTGATTGTTGTTTGTGTGATGCTGGGAATGTGAGAATGTGAGAATGTAAAAATGTACGAGCATCCTGAATCGGTATGCACTCGCCCTAGTCTCGAGCCCTGTTGTTATTCTGGAAGCTGGTGGCTGCTGTCGCTGCACTTTCCAAATCCCAAGTCATTTGGAATGTGGAAGACGACACCCTTCTTAGCTTTCGCCACTTTCCGTATGCTTTGGGAAGATGGGACTGTGTATCAATAATAGTCCGAGCTTGGAAGAGGCTTGGAGAGACTTGGAGAGACTTGGAATGACTTCACCATCAGCAATAAGTTGGGACGTATCCAGGTGTCCAAGCAACAACCCACACCCGTCTGATTATCCAAGGAAACCTCTCTCTGGAAAATTCAGAGTACGTAGAGGACCACAAGCACAACTTTAAATTTGACAAGTCTCGAACTGTCACTCAGGCTGCCGTTGCCTCTATCTTTAGCGACATTCTTGACAGATGCACTGGGGCCGTCGTGCTCCTAGGGCACTCTGTCACAGGAGACATGGATTGCCTGAAGAAGCTTGGGCTTTCTCCCAGCCGATGATGTACCAGGACAAAAGCTTGATCAACTGCAGCCTCAGGTAAGCAAGCAATAAAAGCATCACCGACAGTAAGACCAATGCCAAGTCTAGAAATACAAGTGACAGTAAAAGTATTAGCAACAGTCGAAGTGTGGACATTTAGAGGTTATCGACAGTATGGGCGATATTGGCAAGAAACGAACTTGGCCTCGAGTCCTCAACTGCCAACTGCCAACTGGTGGGGAGGTCACCACGGATTTCATGTCTGCTCCCATCATCGTTACCTCACTGTATACTTTGACATCTGATATGTCCAATGTACTGCAGTTTGTTCGAGAACCGTGATTCGAAATACACTCGTCAAGATCAAATTTACTGCCCTTGGAGGACTGTTTTGTCCTTACTGTTTAATCAAAAATGAGTTCTGTGTAAAAAAATGTGAAAAGAGCGAGAAAGTGGGAAATCAACAACGTGAAAAGAAAGAATCACATTGAGAATGGTGAGGTTTATGGATGTGGAACACAAAACCAACCACCAACGACATGTTGCGCTGATGACTGTCACATGCCCACCTGGAGAACACTACTACAAACCCTCGTTGCCATGTGTTAACAGTACCGCGGCAGTTATATCAGAAGGGTAGAAGATACGATTCGCCAATGATTATCGCTTGCTAGAAACGATATCCGTTTGTTTTTTCGTCTGGTTGCTGAAGGTCTGAAGGCCACCAAGAATCCGCGTGAAAACCGGCCAGCCACGCGTCAACCTAGCCCAACTTACCGCAATTCTTGCGCGCTCTTCTGCTCTTTCTCTTCTTTTTCCCCCTTCTTTATGCGCGTACATATTAGATATCATATTACCTAGCTTGATACCTCGTCAATCAAGATCTTTCCAACAACTTCGAATCCTAAGAGCCAGTCAACACAAG